>JAOVVF010000036.1:21168087-21183885 GCA_028565595.1 Duopalatinus emarginatus | reverse complement strand
ATTTTCCCTTACACAATAATAAATATGTTTTATTATTATTATTATTTTAGTATGTAATGAAAAACCCTTCAAGGTGCTATTAAGACCCTCAAATGAAAGGGATCCAAGTCCCACACTGCAACTTACAACATTTTGTCAGTAGAAAGTAAAGTGACAATGAATATTAAAAATAGAGTGTGGCCCTTAGTTTTTATTCAACAGACATGCTATGCTCATCAAGTGCAAGCAGACTGAAAGCCCTTGCTCCACAAAGAGGAGGAGGCCTAGTTATGGAGGGAGGGGAATGGGGGTGGGGTTGGGGGGTGACAGGGAGGTGGGTAAAGTAAGGGTCATGCCACAGCTTAACACGCCGTGATCAGCATCAATAAAACATTTGAAAGGAGAGGTTGCCCTGGTCCTCTAGGAATTTCTGATATATAAGGGTGATTCATCATGTTTAGTATTGTTATTATTGCTCTGATTTTTCTTTGGGCATGCTCAGTCCTGCACATAATAATCACAAAGAATATCTGGAAGGAAGGTGAATGCGCTATGGGAATGTGGAATTATTGCCATATCTAAATTTTCCAGAAATACTGTTTCAATTATAGCAGGTCATCTACATGAACGTGTTTACAGAAAATATTTTTTTTATCCACATAGCATCAGTGTTATCAGTGATATATCAATATAATAGTACATCACTATACAGTATATAACAGAAGTGAGCACACTTCTTTGCAAATATCTCTTAAATGTCAAATAATTCTAAATTGTACCACCTCTCAATAATTGCATTATATCTAGGTTGACACATACAGTATCTCCTCTTGAACAAGCAAAAACAAATATTTTACAAAGACTAGGGCTGTATTCGAAAAGGCATACTACTATACTATACTGCATACTAACTACAATTTTACCAAAACAATGACTTAAGACATGACTCATATCAAATAATGATGGCTCATATTAAATAATGATGGAATAATATAGCGTTATATAAAGTAAAGTATATAAAGTAAAGTAGGCAGAGCCGGGGAGGCCGCAGTGCATGCCGGGATTGTAGTAAAACATGAAGATAGCTCCTCTGTATACTAGAAAATCTGACCGGAGTAGTATGTCATCCAGGTACCTGTAGTACACTACAGAGTTACAGTTTGATGACATACTGCACACTACATACTACTTTTAGGCAGATTTAGTATGCGAGTAGTATGCAGTATGCCATTTCGAATACAGCCTATGTTGAAAATACAGTCCTAAAAATAGCAAATCACTGCAACAAAAGTGAATACACCTGTGATCACTGACACACAAATGAACCTGTGATCATTGAACAAAACTGAATACACCTAATTTCCAATTAGTCTAATTGCATGAACATGAAATAAAATAAAAAATGACCTGTGAACACCAAAAATTTCCCAATGTTGGACCTATGGGCTGTATTTATCTGCATGTTGCAGATGCATCATGGCTCCACATTTAAAAGAACTGCCAGAGGAATTAAAAAATCTGATTGTGAGACTTTACAAAGATGGAAAACAGGAGGATCTGTGACCAACTATAAATTCAGTGTAAACACAGTTGCAGCAGTAATCAGGAGGTATAGAATGCGCCTTAGTACGACACAGCCACAGACAGTGTGCTACTTGCACAATCCAGCTCTGAAAAACAGACAGCTCAGACAGTGTGAAGGACATTGTGTAACATTAACCTCAATTGATGGCGTTAAAAAAAAAAACTTGCTTGTTCTTCAGCACAAAACTCCAAGATTACATTTTGCTAAAGAACATGAAAAGAACCCTGATAAATATTGTGAGCATTCTTTGGTCAGCTATGATCAAGACAAATTTCTTTGGCTCAAATGGGACCCAGAATGTTTGGTGTGAACCTGGCCAGCATTACCACAGTGAATGCATAGTCCCAACAAAAGGGCATAGAGGTAGGAGTATAGTGATATGGGGCTGCATCAGTTCAAAAGGTGTTAAGGAGATTTATAGATGCCTGTGGATATACCAAAATACTGTCTGACAAGATGACTCCCAGTCTCCCCGAAGTTTGGCAAAAGAGGAATATTCCAGTATAGTAATGATCACAAAAATCATGAAAGAGTTTCTAAAGAAGTAAAAAGTGAAAACTATGACCTGGTCAATTATTTCACCTTATATGAATACAATAGAACGCCTTTAGGGTATTTGAAAGAGAAAGGCAGAGCAACACAACCCCTCAAGCAAAGAATAGCTGAAGAAATGTCTCTGAAGAATGACAGAAAATCTCTTCATCAATTTGTGCACCACTGGTATCTTCCATGCTAAGAAAGATTGTTTGTCATCAGAAATACACAAGTATTGAAAAAAGAAAGATTTGAATCTCAGTAATGAAAGGTGTACTGACTTTTGTTGAATTGAGTTCTCACTGTGAGTCCTGTTTTTTACTTAAAACTTATACTTAAAAAAACTTAAAATGCAGTTATTGTACATTAGTACTATTTTAAATGATTTGACATTTAAGTGATATTGCACAGGGGTGTGCTCATTTATACTGTATATCTAGATCATTATTTCTAGAGGATGACAGCTCCAACTTTATTTTAGAGAACATCAGTATTTAACTGGCTACTGCATACTCAATGCTTTCTATTTTTATAACAAAAAATAACATTACAAAAGCATGACATATTAGTGCTTCCATTTCACCCTTCAAACTGAAGACACTGACAACATTTCAAACAGCTACACAACATTTCAAACAGCTACAGGTATCCTAAACAAACAAGCTCACTAGCGGAGGCAGTAAAACAGCCGTCATCTAGAGAAGCCCTAATGTACTAAATTACAGAACAAGAATAAGACTCTGTCAGAGCTCTGATACTTGTGGCAGCATTTTTGCCTGCCCAGTCCTGCCCTTTTCATCTTCCTCCCTTTGGAGAATTCTCCATGGCATGTGCTGTCTGCTTTCTTGTGGAGCAAATTTCAGTTCATCAAAAGCGAGTGGAATGTATGTCCTCGTGCTGTGGCTGCAGCCACATACAGTGTCATTAGAGGGCAGGCACATGCACACCCACGCACCGTCACACACAACCACACAGACACAGAGGTATTTGAAGTTGTCCCTGTTTGAAGCCTGATCCTTGTTATCAGAGAGTTGTTCTCGGCTCCATTTCCTGGCTTTTTTGAGGGCAGGCCAGAGCCTTTTATGTGAGAGCTACACTTATGCTCTCTGTGTCGAAGCTAGCCAAGCATAAGCACTGCCTCTCAGGTGCTTATCTGCTGAGATAAGCAGCCTCAGGCTCCTGCAAAACAGAAGAATAACTCCACGCAGACCATGATTTGTGTACACTGGCCACTTTGCAAAATAAGACAAAACAAAGTAAGAATTAATTTAATCACATGTAATTTCAAATATATGTAAATTGTATACTGTATATAATAAATACAGCCACTGTTGACAAAAACAGTACTAGGTATAGAAGGTATGAAAAGTTGATTGAAATGTTTATTTGGACACTGAAAAAAATTAATAAAATCATATTTAAAAAAGGAAATTACATTTAAATTAAATTTAATTGCAATTTCTATACGTCTTTATTTGTCATTAAGAAAATTCCCCAGAGGAAATTTCTCATAGAATCAGAACAAGTAAGTATACAAGGTCACTGCATTACAGTGTTTTCTTGTCCTCTTGTGCCTGGCTGCATGCATGTCTTATTAAGTTGTCGGCTAGCCTTTAAATCATCTGCTAGCTGCTGGATGATTCATCTTATTACGCATGCTCCAGAAAGCAACCAATTATAGGCTATGTAAACAAGTGTGTCACACCAACCCCCCCCACCCCCACCGTCTGATGCTGCTGTTCCCTGTTTAAGATTAGCTAACAATGTAAGAACGATTAAGCCTTGCAAGGGCCTGTGTTTAAACAGCCTTATAAGAGCAGAAAGGACTGTTTCTGCCTAAACTAAAGTAACTGTGACATGAAAATGTGTTGTTCCCCATTTCATACACAAGAAAACAAGATGACAGTAAGTAGTTACAAGCCTAAAAATTCTTCCTTTTGAGTTTATTCCATTAAATAATTTGTTTAGGCTTATTACCATACCAGTTCCCCAACAATGCAGAGTGTGTGGGAACAGGAAGACAGTAAAGAGTAAGATGGAAAGAAAGGATTTTAAGCTGCATTTTGATTTGTAATCACTTCTCTGGGTGTCCCCAGGGCAAAGAAAACAGTTATGATTGGAAAATCCAGTATGCCTACATGCTAATCAGATAGTATTTTCTTTTTTTATTCTTTCCTAACTCCTTCACTGCTTTAACTATATCTATATTTTAAAGTGACACCTCTATAGAGACGACCAAGGAAGAGAAGTAGAGGGTAAAGGAAAAAGAAGAAAGCAAAGGCCCGTACAGAGTAAAGCCCTGGAGCTGCTGTAGGCTGTTGAGTTTTCCCTTGTTAATGACCACCTCTCACCCCTTAACTCTTTCCACTAAGATTTACAAGATAAGTGATTGCCAAATTAGCATGACATAATTTGTGTTCCTGCAGAATGTCAGGTGGAGTTTGTGTAAGAAACTTGCACTTGTGTAAATCTCTGCAATATTCACGGACTGTGTAAGATGAGTGTAAAAGACTTGGCACCAATCCACTGTAGGGTCATTAAGTCACTTCCCACATGGAGGCTATACTAAGGACTATTGGTGCTGCTGTGGCTTAAAAGGAAGCTCACCTGAAACTATTGCAATCTTCCCTGTCTACATCACGAGAGTACATTTTAGGTATGGTACAAATATTAACTTTAGAGTATGCTAGCATTATCACTACAAATTGCTCTATAAGAGCCGTCTTTTCTCCACAATTAATCTGTGAGTCTGGAATGATTTTGTGCTTATTGTCTTTTTTTCACATAATTTTCTATTCATTGTGAATTTATTCTGCACATTTTAATATTATGCACATGTTCAACAATGTGGAATGTACGGGTGTATAATGCAACTCGCTAATTAATTTCTTATTAACTAAATGTTTTCCAAAAAATGGCAATAAATGGTGCTTTTCACACTTTGACTGGGATAATCAGATGCTTCAGAGTGCACTGTGTGTACACAGTGAGAGAAATTTCCAAGCAAAGAATATGAGCTGAAGCTTAAAAATGTTTTGCTAGTATAAATATGATTGCACCGTAAAATTCAGTAAATAAATCAATGAACAATTTAATATTACTCAGAACAGCTTGTATTCTACATCATAACACTGTACCTTTAAAGTGACTGAAAAAATTCTTTATAAACATATACAAATACTTCTGTAAGATTATACAATTTATTAAGCCAGAGATTTAAGTTCATTTAACTTGTATCTATGACTGCCTCATGGCTAACATGCTTGATACTCATTGTGAACAGAGCACTCTCTGTAAATAAACACACAAAGAAGCAGTTAGACTCTGTATCATGTGTTGTACAGTACACAAGGCACAGACAGATCACTGCAATTAAAGGTGCACTTGCTTCACTTATGCCTAAAGTAAGGCAGAGAGAGGTGAGGGAGCGGTGAGGAAAAGGGAACAGTATAGTCTCTCATACACATACAGCATAAATTACGTCCGACAGTGCTCGAGTGATACCACCGTCGAGCGGCCAGTCAATGGTGAGGGCAGGGAGAGGCAATGGAGCGCGGTAATGTGTAATCTTACTACTCAATGGGCTGTGCCCAGCAATGGGCCTCTGAATGCAGGAAGTGTCAGGGAGATAAATAGCGAAGTGTCCCTCTCAAAAAACATGATTAATACCCCCGGCTAGTGACGCTGCAGAAGATGAAGTGGGAGCAGCTGGCTCAGGCAGCGCGGGCACACAGGGAGAGGCTTGGGGGGGATGAGAGAGAGAGAGAGAGAGAGAGAGAGAGAGAGGGGAAGAAAGCTGAGGGAAGGGTATGAGTGCAGCAGAGCAGAGAGGGCAAAGAGGAGGACACAGCGGCAACTGGGGGGAGGGGGGGGGGATCAGGCAAGGGCAAGCTGGGCCAGTGAGAGAGGAGAGACCCCCCTGTCTGGAACTCCACTAGTGCCCTCTGTCACAGTAGCACACACACACACAATGTAGGCTTACTTTACAAATAATATCCATTGATTTCACCCTTGAGCATGCATGAAACAACATGCAATTACACTAAATAGTTCATAAGTGTGTTCTATGAACACAATATGAACTGAAAGATGTACAAATCTCTATAAATGACATGCATATTGCTCAATGATATTCTGGCCTAGAGGTAAGACAGTAATGCTGGACAAGCAGAATTCCGGGATCTCGGCTGTTGTAAGTAAACATGCAGAGGGACGGGCTACTTTTTCACAGTTCACTGGGCCCAACCCTCCCCTCATACAATTAACTTTTGCGGCGTAATGGGATGATTGATAAGCTGGAAGTGTGTGCTTTAAGAAGATATTAATCATTCCCTCTGGTAATTTTAATCATGCGTTCCATCATCCCCAGATGCTGAGGATCACCTTCCTGGCAAACAAAGGGCGGCAGCGCCACTCACACAGTCATTTTGTTCTAGTTTAACTTTATTTTGCACCGGTTTGTTCCTCCCATCTGTTCGCACCAGGCTTGGCGGCCCACACTGCACGTCCACAAGCTGGGGAACCAGTGTGTGGGAGTGTGCTTGTGTGCAAGTGTGTGTGTGTGTGTGTGCACGTGTGTGCGTGTGTGTAAACTTTTGAAAAACAGCAGTCTTTGAAATGGTAAACCGAGTCTTGGTTTGTTGCTGCACTTACACCAACCCCCAACAGACAACCTCATGTACACACACACTAAACACAGACACAATAGTGTGGGAAATATGTCTGAGAAAAGCACATTTTGCCATTTGAACTAATGTATTATCAGAAGAATGAAGTTGTACTGCAGGATGGAGTTGGATGGGAAAAGTCTCACTCTAAATGCTGCATCCCCGAACTTCCTTTAGCACGCATGGGGAAGACATGCATCCTCCTCAACCGTTAATTAGTTCATGCTCAGTATGTGTCAGTGTTAACTCATCATCTGACACTTTGCTGATCTGGGCAATATATTTCCACACCAGTGTATTTAGTTATGTAGTCTTCTGTATCATGCGTTATTGTCTCAAACACATACAGGTGATGCTTGGGTGTCCTGCTCACACTGTTGACTGCCCAAGCATATAAAAGATCACAATTAATATTTAAATCTGTTCAGAGAAAACAGTGTTGTCTTATTTCGGTCACTTTGTTGTGGACAATAACAAAGCTCAAAGTCAGACAGAGAGGGAGCCAAAAGAAATAGAAAGAGAGACAGAGAGAGAGAAGACGAATAGAGAACAGAAGAAAGAAAGAAAGAGAGGGGGGGGGGGCAATGACTGGCATGAACAAAAGCTAAATACATTTCTTAAAGTAAACGCAGAAATACTAACAAAAGTCATTCTCTAAATATCTATAAATATCCCATCGGGCTATGGGAAACACTGGTGGTCAGCAGGGATATATATATAGCAGACACAAACAGGATTGACTTAACACACTGTATGCTTAAATTAGAGACCACAGGTGCCAAATGCAAATTACATGAGTACAATGTTCTAATAAATGAACATGAAAACTGCAGACAAAAAAACATTTGGCAGCTAAAGAAAAACAGAGTTAATTACCTTAATACTGAAGAGGAGCTGGAGGACCATGCTGTTGCTGTAAACAGAGACAAATTTAATTGAATTGACATTCCAGAAACAGACAACAGCGATTACAACAAAATCAAATTAACAAGAACCACATCAGGTGTCGACACCTTAGCAAATTTTTTTTCTTAACTACAACTAATTATTCAACCACTTCAGGGACTGAAGGAACTCATTTCCAGACAAGGAAGTTAAAAAAATACTTCCTAAACTTTGGTCTGACAGGTATCAGGCTCACTTAATCAAGTGCAAGCAGATGACAGACATTTCATCACTGCAGTGTTTTATAGTGAAAGCTGCTGGGGGGGGGGAGTACCTGTGTAAATGTGAACAGAATAGAATGTAGAGTTGATAGGGCAGTGTCTGGAGGACATGATATGAGATGTCCCCTAAAAGCACCAGGCCTGAATTGCCTGTTAAAGACATTAATTGGCCAAAATGCAATTTAATTTTACATCATGTCCAACCTCATTTGTTATCAGCAGAACATCAGTGCATAGTACAGAAAGGTAATAGAGATTTTCAGTGGCCTTTTACCACTTATTATCTAATAATGATGAATGAACATGCCTGCAGGTGACAGCTGTTTGTATGCTTTGTTTTGGAAAGAGTCATCTATTTGTAACATTCTGCAAACCATGTTTGTTTGACTTTAATATAGACAAACTATTAAGGTCATATATAAGCTTTAGCAGTGGCAATAACGAAACAATGTTGTAATTTGTGTATAATATGTGATATGCAAAACTGATGAGAAGCAGCATGCAAAAATAATAAAACTAGACTAAGTAGATGAGCTCTGATGCTCCTTGCTCCATTAATGCATGTCTGCATTAAAAGCCTGTGTTCCTTCTTTTAGTGAGAAAGACAGAAGACATTCCTGTGATATAGGTTATGTATTATTTTTTATTATATTATTTATTGTTCAGGAGGATGTATAGGAGAACAGCAAAAATGTAATTAAGAGCAAAAAGTCACTTTTGCCCTGCCTTAGACTGCGTTTGTGTGTGTGTGTGTGTGTGTGTGTGTGTGTGTGTGTGTGTGTGTGTGTGTGTGTGTGTGTGTGGGAGAGAATTGTACAGAATTAAGCTGTTTTATTACCATCACTGCAAGCTATTAGTAAACGACTTTCTTAGCCACGTACTTAAGTCTTCACAAACAGAGGCCACTAATTTTATCACGTTTCCCCCTCTTTAAATTTATTTATTTATTGCCAATTTCTCTGGCTTTTGAAATTCCTACACCTCTGGTAAGCATTTGTCGAACACATACGCATAAAACTGCTTGCTAGTCCTTATTTCGAGTGTCCAGCTCTGCCATGGACTTCATGCTCTAGTTCATGGATAAAAGATAAAAAATCATAACTGCCCAGACCTATACTGTATGATCATTCTGGCAGGCCCCTTTTCTCTGTAAAGATTACTGGAAAAAGATGTGATCCACAGGGCACAGATGAAACCCTACACTACACAGGCAGAAGATGAATAATACCTAACAGGACTGCTTTACCAAATGCCTACAAATCAGTCAAGACCACTGATCAAAATTATACTATACTTCATTGTTATGGTAATTAAATCTCTATAGTGTTTTGCGGACACAAAGTATACATATAACAAGACTTGTATCCGGTGCAACCTTTAACAGTTGAAGGCACATCATGCAGTATGTTAGCAAGGAATTGGCTAACCCAGCAGGTTCCATACACACTAAGTTGGTACAAATTAGCAGATGCTACAAAAGGGGTGTGGGATTATCATAGAGCAGCAATTATGTGTATGGAGAACTGTGCTTAGCACGGTACATGGTGTGCACTCACTGGCTCACTGCAGCTCTATCAGCAACCCAGATAACATTTAGCCCTGGTTACACATTCACACTTATTTAGGTTTAAAAAACGAATGCACCAGCGCCTAGAATCACACAGCCATTCATTATACCAAGGTCTCCTCCTACATGCAGTCTCTACATTACCTGCTTCAAAAAAGGAAGAACATTGACCACCTCTGCTCTATGTCTGTCTCTCTCTCTCTTTCTGTCTCTGTCTGTCTGTCTTACTTACTCTCTTTGGGGTGGTACAGCAGGGGCTAGACTATTAATCACCCTCACAGCCACTAATGCTAACAATCAGTCAACATGCTTGGCCAGGCTCTCCATCTCCAGCGACAGCCAAGTTTGTCCTAAAGCCTGCTGATTTGTCCGGGCAACAATGTTCTTCAATGTTCCCCCCCCACACACACACACACAAAGTTTTTTCTCTTTAATTTAGTAGAATATGGAGGCCTGGGTGATCTGCATGAAGTCTGAGGCTGAGCTGGGGTCTGAAAAGGATGCTGCTGGCATAAGTGTGTCATTCTCTTAAAGAACAACCTCAGAGTGTTCTTCTGTTCTTAACTGACATATGTACAGTAACTACATTTATTTTACAAATATGTAATGCTAGAGATTTTTAAATAGTCCTAGTTAAGAAACAGCTCATTACATGCAATATAAATATGCCACGATTATCTCTGAACAATACCCAGACCCAAACAGCTGGCAGACTACAGAGGGAAAAAAGCGCATGGTGAGATATTCCTGGACTGTCATCTAGTCTTGTTGTACGAAGGCAAAGCTGGCATGTTTGCATTCACAGAGGTAGAATATGGCCCTCTTCTGACAGCTTCAAGCTAACAACTGTAACTGTGACACAAATCATTTCAAATCAGTCCTAAGTTTTTTTTCACTCTTAAAGACAGAGAGAGAGAGGGAGCTGAGGGCTGAAAACAAATGGGCACAGTCAGGGAAGGCAGCGTGTTCTGCACAGTAGTGGATGGATGCATGTATGTGTGCATTCTTGGCACAGTTTTTCCCCTTCTTCCTCCTTCTCTCTCCCTTGCTTAAATCTGGTACTAATTATTGGGCTTTGCATAGCGTAAAATGCACAGCTGTGGTGACTGTCAGAGCTCCATGGGCTGTTAAGTTTGTGTGCAGTTTGACAGTGGGTGGGTTTCTTTTGTGTGTGTGTGTGTGTGTGTGTGTGTTTACAGCAGGTCTTTCTTGTCTGTCTTTATTTGTTCACCTTACAAAATCATGTAAAAAACAGGACTTGCCTCACGGAAAAGACAGTAATACATTTCAGTTTATTTTAACTCTGCTGAGCAGTAGTCGAAACCATGATGATATCCCAGGAAATAAAGTGGCAGACAGTAATGTCAGTCTCCAAAAAGAACTTCTGAGCTGTGCACTAGACCTGCTGACAACAGATGCATGCTGAAATACATGATCAGAGAACTGTTTATAGGACTTAAAAAAGATTGTTGTCTCCTGGGGATAAACGTCACAGGCCAGCTTGTCATCAATTTTGATTACTTTATTTCTGAGAAGCTCCAGATGTTCTGATGTGTGACTGGTGCTTTTAACAGGGGGATACAGAAGACAGGGTGCAGAGCAGGTCCAATATTTGTATTTGGAGCCAGTTATGATCCTACCATATTATATTAGTTTTCAGCATAATTGTATTATGGACTTTTAGTGCCTTTAGACTGAACCTGTTAAAAATTTTTACAAAACCTCCAAAATATGCTAAGCTTAAGCCTAACTTTTCCGTTGGTATTTATGTTTCCAAAGTCTATTTATTTACGACTTATAGTTGTCTTTTGCTTTGGTTATTCATTTATTTATTATGCGTATTATTTGTAGTGTTTACAGTTTCTAATGTTTACATTTATACCAAATACACAAAACTGCACTTTGCAGCTCCCACTACTTGGGGGAAACAACCTGTTTCCCATCCCCTGTATTTATTGTTAATTGTCTTGTAATAGTCTTGTGCATTTATAGAATATTGTGTTGCATTCTTATTGCAAATTGTCTTGCATCATTGCACACATGCACTTTATGTTTTATTGTATTGTGTAGTCTATTGTTATATGTAGCACATTGGTCCTAGACAAACGTCATTTCGTTTCACTGTGTACTGTACACCACTGTATATGGTTGAAATGACAAAAGGTGCTGCTAATGATAATGATAATTTACATTCCCATGTATATATCCAAACAGAAACATAACCTAGCATGAAAAAGAATATCACAGAAAACGTTAAAATTAACTTTATAAACAATCAATTAAGAAAAAAAAAATCACGCTATGCATATTTTGGACCAAGAGACAGTGGCAGCCTCTTTTTTGTACATCAGTTTGCATTTGACAAGCTCTAGATCAGGCCTTTATGTCTTTTGCTACACATACAAAATTCTGGTAAATGCGAGAGTAGGTTCAGAACACACCACAGAAAGACACATGGGTGAGTTTGTAGGCCGACGGCATTTGACCATAAAATAGCTTTAGCAAGTAACGGCAGATAATGGATGCCTGCAACAGCAGTGCAATTTTACACTACAGTTTAGGATCAGATGGGAGCAAGAGTACCTCAAGGGGATTTGGTAGTGTCGGCATGATTCTGAACTCTACAGGGTACAGCCAGGTCATTTTTGTGATGATAGCACTTTTAAGTGCTACCACACTATCAAGTAGGGCATCTGTGGGTGTTGGTCCTCAGAACGGCAGAATTGAACTAGAATTTGGCTACACAATAGATATTAAAACAGCAACTCATTTCTCCCCTCTTAAAATTTGTGTATAATTCTGCCTCACAACTACAGGGTCCTGAACGTTAATCCTCAGCTTCTGTTAATAGCGGTGGGTTCCCCCGTGTCTTTGTGGGTTTGTCAAGTTCCGCCCAATACCTGACAATAGTTAGGCTGCCAATTCAATATGACATGTTGGTGTCTCAATAAACATTCTCAGTAAACACAAATAAGCACAGTGCTTGAAAGATTCTGACTCTGCATATAATGAAACAAATGTTGAAATATAACAAAATTGAACATGACTTGTTTTCACAGGTGTGACTCTCAAGTGAGGGCTGTTAGCTAGCTGTGTTCTTAGTCATATACAGGGGGTAGACAAATTAAAGAAAAAACACTATGTATGTACTGGGCTGCCAAAATCCACTGACACAGCTTCATTGTGTTTAAGAATAGATGACTTGTTGATCTCTGTAGTGCTAGATGTGCTTCTGAACCCATACTTCTCCACAACCAAATATACACTTCCCAGTCACTGTCAGCGTTGTAACGGTCCAGAAAGCCATAATGCTTCCCCAAACCATATAGCTCCCTCCTTTCTGCTATAACAGCCTCCACTATTTGGGAATGATTGTGCACAGGGACATGCTGGAACTGGTTCACGTCAAGTGGTTTTTATTGTCATTTCAACCATATACAGTGTATACAGTACACAGTGAAGCAAAATATATAAAACGTTTCTCAAAAAAAAAAAAAAAAAAAAAATCACAAGAATTCAGTGTTCCACAGTTAGTGCTGTGTGTTCAGTCCAGTCTCTGCAGCTGGTATTGAGAGACCAGGACAAATCTTGGTGAACACCATGAAATTTGGTGCTCTTGACAATTTCCACAGTCAAGCTGTTGATGTTCAGTGGTCATGCCTTGCTCTCTTCTGAAGTCAACAACCATCTCTTTAGTTCTGTCTATGGTCAGAGACAGGTTGTTGGTTCTACACCAGTCTGTTGCAATTCCTCTCTGTCTGCTGTCGTTCTTGCTGATGAGACCCACCACACATTCACGAACTTGATATTTATGAATTGATTTTGAATTGAATTGAATTTTTGCTAAAGAAAATATAATGTATTATTACAAATACACTGAGCATTGCTTATTGCTATCTGAAGTACTGATTTCAAAATATAACCGTAGTTTAATTTAGGTTGGTTTTTAAATCCAACATTTTGACCTTTGTTCTGTCGTTTTTTTCAGACTATCTGCACAGATAAAAAGAGAGATCTTCATTTCATTTACTGAAACTCAGTGGGCTGTGCAATTATAAATATTGACTCCCTGACCTTAGTGTCAGCACTATGGTAAATCACGCTTTCGATTAGGTGCATTAAATTGGCAGTTAAAGACCACCTCTCCCTGTGTAGTTTTATGCACTTCTTCTACCACAAGCCTTTCAAACTTCACAAAATCATGAGCATTTACAGTATAATGGGCATTTTCCACTGTGCAGTAAACTCAGAAACACATAAAGAGTAATATACTTGCACAGTATTTAACAACTACTTATGTGGAACACAATTCTCAATGGATATATGATTAAGTCATGTTTTTATCTTCATAGAATACTATTCACAGAAAACATGGACTAATGATATTAAATAATTCACAGCATCGATTAACATTTTTTCCTGTTTCTCTATAAATATAATACATGACAGAGTGAATATCAGACAGTGTTCAGTTGCGTGTGGATATTTACTGCAATAATTATGTCAGAATATAGCAAACTCAAATGTCTCTGAATGACACAATGCCCTCATCATTTAAAGGTCTCGTCATCCTATCCTCCAGCTAAATTTTACAAAGGGCAAAATGGAGCTGCTCGGTCCTCCACAAGGCACAGGTCATATCAGAGGCCGAGGGTCACCAAAATGAAGCTATATTTGATAACCATCAGACCATACTGCGAGTGACAGTGTAGAGATCTCACAAATCCTCCATTTACTGCTGTCTTAAACTAAAGGTCATTACAGTTACTTGGAATGAGACATGACTAGACAATGCTATGTAACCCCTGACCTCAGGGGAAAGGTTTCCTCATAATGGCTGTGTGCTGGATGGTTATAATCTAAGATTACAGAAATGTTAAACCTAACTCAAACCTTACTAGGGTGAATACAAGCTAAAGAAGGTAATGTAAGCTAATGTAATAATAGAAAATAAAGCATGTAATAAATGTACATGATAAAGTACACGCTGTGTGTGCCAAGCAACTTTAGACCTAGAACTAGCATTGTGTGTTGTGGTCAGATGAGACCAAAATCAAGCTGTATGGTCATGTTGATAAAAACTCTATATGAGAATGAGCACTTGATAAAGTCAGTATAAAATATGGAGGTGTATTGTTGATGTTTTATGGTTGTTTTGTGAGTGATGGTACAGGGACCCTTATGAAAATCAGTGGCATCATGAATTCTGTTTTCCACAGCTCTTTATATACTTACATTTGTACATGTACATTTAGTAGGGTTCAAATTAGCAGACTTAAATGGTCATTGCATTGTGTTCCTTCAAGCATTTATATGTTGATGTGAAGGATGTTTGGCTTATCATCTTATTGAAAGGACTATATTTAGCCATGTCTGAACCAGCTGGCAGAGGTAACCAATTTTTAGCCTAAAATACCCTGGGATGGCCCTTATTATGATATAATAATAATAATTAGATAATTATAATTAGATTCATAACTGCACCTCAAAACCTCACAGCAATAATGTAGTTAGACATGGCACTATTTCACTTCTTAGAACAAATTCCAGTTTAGTCAATCAGTTACATACACTTTACAGTCACACTGTCACAGTGATTCGTTGCATAATACGTACAGCAACCATAGTGTTTGCACCAAAGCAAAAGGCCTATATGTCCCATTGGCGTTCTGTGACTGACTTTCTATAGGTAATTTGGGACAATGTCAGATTTCACCACTCTAATCTTGCACTGAGACTGCTCAGAATGAGGTTACTGTTTCAAGAAATTTATCTAAGCAATTGAGAAAAACTGTAATGGATTTAGACATGTTGACTCATTGTCCTAGTGAAAGACCCAACTACAGCCCAGCTGTAACTTATGGGCAATAACAAATTTTTATTTAACTCTTTGTTTAATCCATTCTGTATTCTGACTACTTCCCAGAACCTTTGAAGGAAAAACATACCCATAGCATCACAAACACAAAACAGTGGAGATTAGGCACTTTCTGTATAAGCATAATTATTTTCTGCCAAATTAACTTTGAGTGTTAGTTGCCAAAAAGCTACATTTTTACCTCATATGACCATAGGACACAGTTCCTGTCAATGTTCAAGTAGTTTCTAGCAAACTCTTTTTCTGCTGTGCCTTCCAAATAGTACACCACTATGCCTGTACACACAGCTACTGTGCAGGGAAGCACATTCTAGTGAACACATACACTAGCCTAAAGCAGTGGGAAAAAATATCTATGGCATCGTTGGGTGTTATGTATGTAAATCTCTCTCTCTCTCTCTCTCTCTCTCTCTCTCTCTATA
>JAOVVF010000036.1:21134669-21148734 GCA_028565595.1 Duopalatinus emarginatus | reverse complement strand
AGGGGTGATATGTTCATATTTTCTGGTTCTAGTAAGGATTTTGGCTGCTGCATTCTGGACTAACTGCAGTTTGTTTACGCACTAATTAGAACAACCGGACAGCAAGGCGTTACAATAATCCAACCTAGAGGTAACAAAAGCATGAACAAGGTTTCTACATCATGTAGTGACATCATATTTCTGATCTTAGCAATGTTTCTAAGATGATAGAAGGCTATCCTGGTCATATTATCTACTATCTATTATCTAGAATCAATAATCACACCAAAGTCTTTAACAGGTGTACATGGTGTAACTGAAAGACCATCCAGAGTCAACAAGGAATCAGAAGCTTTACTTCTAGCTGCCTGTGGTCCTAATACTAGTACTTCTAGTACTTTTATCAGAATTTAGTAATAGAAAATTGTTCAACATCCACTGTCTAATGTCCTTCACACATTCCTCAACTTGACTAAACTGGTGTCTCTAATCTGGATTTGCAGACACATATAACTGTGTATCATCAGCCTAACAGTGAAAACTGATACCGTGTTTCCGAATAATATTACCCAAAGGTAACATATACAGAAAATAATAATAGGCCTAGAACAGAATCTTGTGGAACACCAAACATCACTTTACTTGGTACTTTACAAACGGTCACTCAAATAAGACCTGAACCAGGACAAGGCTGTTCCCCTAACTCCAACAACATTCTCTAGCCTATGAAGGAGAATAGCGTGATCAATGGTGTCAAAAGCTGCACTTAAGTCAAGCAATACCAGCAGGGAGACACAACCCTGATCAGAGGCCTATAACAGGTCATTCACAACTTTAACTAGTGCTGTCTCTGTGCTATGATGAGGCTTAAATCCTGACTGACGGATTTCAAAAATGTTATTGCTATGCAGATATGAACATAACTGTTGTGCTACAAACTTTTTTAAGATCTTGGAGATAAAGGGGAGATTTGCTATCGGTCTGTAATTAGACAGCTGGCAGGGGTCCAGATTAATTAGAGGTTTAATAACTGCTAATTTAAATGATTTAGGGACATACCCAGCACTAAGAGAGGAATTTATTACTTTTAAAATAGGTTTGATTATTTCCGGTAGTATCTGTTTGAGGAAAGTTGTGGGTACGGGATCTAATAAATGAAATGAACTCTGTCTCTAGGAGAGGGTTAAAAGACTTTAGTAGATGATCTGATGTGGCTATACTAACAGCTAGTTGGTTTGTTATCAGATTACTTGGGTTTAGATTAACAGTATTCATTTTGTGCCTTATGTTTTTAACTTTATCATTGAAAAAATTCATAAAGTCGTCACTACTACATACTGATGGTGTGGATGCCTCTGTAGTGGTCTTCTTCCTAGTTAGTTTTGCTACTGTGTTAAATAAGAACCTAGGATTATTTTTGTTATCTTCTATTAGTGAGGAGAAATATTTTGCTCTAGCAGCACAAATATATGCCATGAAGTTTCTGGTGCACAGTTTTTGTGCTGATGATAATACCAGAGGAGGTTTGGCACTCTGCAGTTATTGAGTCAGCACTATGTGTCTCGTCACTCTGTGACCCTGCTATGTAACTTTACATGGTCTGCTGCATTCTGGCTTAGTTTTGGGCTTTCTTCACACTTCCACTATTCAACATTCACACTTCCACTATATTCAGTGGAATATCTATGAGTGAAGAAATTTTAGGAACTGACTTGATGCAGTAGTCAGTTCTGCCTGCATGACTATTGCTTGATCATATAGTCCATAGTGTGTGTGTGTATCAGAATGCACACTGCATATATGTGCATGCATACAATGTATATATATGAACATATCGCATACTACATTTACATACACCCATATACAAGCGGTCCTTTTCAGTGTGCATTTTGATTCACATTCTTCTCAAAGAGTAATGATGAGAAGTTGATGATGTTTGGCAGCTAGCGTGAACCAAGTGTGAGATTAGTTCTGCAGAAGTGTTGTTTATATGGTCCCATGGAGACACTTTCCTGGTACTGCCCTTGTTTGGCTGACCAGGCCTCACCTGAGTCCCAGTTGGAGGCCAACATGCTTGGCTGCCTCCCACAGCAGTGTCCCCAGTGGCAGTGATTTGTGCAGAGCATGTCTGATCCTGTGCAGCTGCATGGAAAGTCCTCTTGTCCCTGGCTTCACCCTAAGGAATGCAAGGTCAGTGGGATTGAGGAGGCAGTGAACCACTCACTGTTCTCCAATTAATTCAGGTGAATATTGAGGTTGAGTTCCCAACTGGACACACTCTTTGTCTCTACCTGGTGCACTTCTGGTCACATACATGTACATGCAGACATATTAGTGCATAAAATACAAGGTAGAACCTCATGAGCAAGCCTTTTGATGTGTGTTTTCTTAGAATCTCATTATGAGATCTTCTTTGTACTTAATTTGATTGATGAATTTACTACAGAAATAACATATCACTGATGGCCATTGCTTTTTGCTGATTGCATTTATTAAGAAAAAATCAACTCATTGTTATGATTTTTTTTGGAGGGTTTATTTTTTTATTATTTTATTTCCTATGAGAGGATTTTTAGCAAACTGCATAGCTCAATTATGTGCATTACAACATTTAACAATATAAGCTTTCAATATAAGCTGAAGTAAAATCAGCTTGTTTATTTAGTCCCATGAAACAATACAACAAACAAAGCTGTGTTTGACTTAATTTTCAGCCAGAACATGGACAAGATATCTTTTCTGCTGTGAAAAGAAAAGTAAGCACTGCTTTTTAAACCTCTGTGACCATTCTTCACTCTGTCATGTTTAAATAAAACCAATACCCATTCAAAGTGGCATCCATCAGAGTTAGTCACCAATAATGATAGATTGCCTTTGCTTTTACACCCAAAGCATCTGGATGCTCTCTGTTTCTGTCCACCCCTTTCCTGTTCATGCTAAACAGCCTGAATAACAGCTGTGCAATGGGAATTTACAAATTAATCAGTTGTTAGTTATGAGCTGCAATGCTGCCCAATAACACAACATCTGCAACTAACATCCATTTACCTTGCTAATTTTCCAACTGGCAATACTATTGTCATTGATTGGCACTGGTGTAGGGCGGGTTGGGGAGAATAAGAATCAGATGAATATAGTATCCACCAAAACCAGTAAATATTTTGGTCGAAAAAACATCAGCACAAGACATTACCTCCATTTGATCATGCTGATGTAAAAAGTACTGAAATTAGACCGTGAAGATCTGGTTTGTTATAAGCATCATGTCACATACAGCAAATATAAACAGTGTTATATGTTAACTTACAGAAAAATATGGAGGATATAATATACATAACGTTACTACAAAGAATACACCAATTTTTTATTCTAGACAGTAACAGTTTGCCAAACCTATGCACTTGTAAGATAAACTATATGGTGCTGTTAGGTATTAGAACAACCAACTAATCCCTCTTGTTCTTAGTCTTGGCAGCTCTGTGCAAAGATTTTGAAGAGTAGGCCAGTTCTCGTGTTCACCTTGGGTTGCTTCATCTCCCCTGAGCCGTGCTGGGCTTTATTTATAATCTAGCTAACCCTGTAGCACGATAACACAACACAAACATCAAGGTGGGGTCACATCCTTCCTGCATCTCCTTCGCTATTTCTGCATAGCTCTAGGACAGCAGCTGTCTCTGTAAAGACAGTGCTGGAATGCTTTTCTCTCACAGTGGCTTACAAATAACATTTGCTAATAGTTGTGATGTGCCAGAACTTGAGCATTTGGGGATGTACATTAATAGGTGGAGACAGTGACCATTTGCAGACTTTCTGTGTTTTGCAGTCCATGATATGATTATGCTGATGTAAAAAGTACTATACATACAGCAAATATACACAGTATTATATGTTAACTTACAGTTGAATATGGAGAAAATACATGGAAAAATATGTCCCGTAAAAGCAATTACAATTTCAATTATAATTTACTTAGTACATAAACTAGATAGTTAGTAGTATTCAGTGAACAGTACTTACACTTGGTCAATCTTTGTCAATTTTTTTTGCAAATTTTGCTCTGTGTAATACTTAATATACTCTGCTGGATGTGTTTGGGTGTCCATGCCTTTAAGCATGCCAACGCTTTAGCATAGTTGAAATATACGAAGTTTGACACTGTTTAGAAGTCTTAGGCACATGCACACATACAAAAATATACCGTATATTTTTTATGTAGTTTTATAAGGATAATTACGGAAGTTAGATGGAATAAGGAAATAAGATTGGTTAGTTTTAGTTAGTAAGTTAATATCTTGGAGAAGCTGCCACACTTTTTTTGGTAATGTTTGACAATCTAAAATGTTTTTGGACTGACTCAATAATGAAGAATTCACAAAATAAATATCTATCTTAAAAATTATTAATTGAGAATTGTACTGAGAATCTTGTATGTTTTCCCTGTAAGAACACCAACTGGGATCTCAATAATAATTCACCTATTTTGTAAATCCTGACCTTTTGATTTATGTGTTGAATATCCTTTGCATGACCCATGTGGTCCATCAGCACCATTAGCACTAGTAATTAGGAACCAGAAGATGAGAACCTCCTCAACCAGCAGAGTACCTATCAGCACTCCAGTAGGGAAGCATCTAGGGTTAGAGTACCATTCTTAACTCAAAAGCATTGGAAACAGGATGAGCACATCCACTCCCAATGCTTGTACCTCATTTTAGGCTTTTTCTTTTCTTTTTTAAAATCCTAATTATATTATGCAGAGCTGAAAGCCGAGTGTGTGCACTCCAAAAGTTAACACTGCAATGTTTAATTGGAGTGATTTTACACATAATTACATGACCCTCTCAGGTACTTTGGGCTTTCACTTTGTTGAGATAAGTAATCTAACATCAATATGTGAGTGGCTTATTAATTTACACGTGTCTCATCAGATATTTGAAAATTAAAACATTTACCTCATGAAATTTAAATGACTCAAGGGCAAGGCACACTGTACATGCTTCCAAGCTTTCTTTTGGTTTTGGTTACAATAAAAGGACATTTAGGCTTAAATAGACAAGGTAAGTAAAAAGATAATGGTTTCTTTATTTTTTAAACAACATTATCACAGGGCAGTACCCATAAAAAGACATTTTGCTTTTTTTCAGACAGCCCTGATGAAAGACCCCTTCCTCCATTAGGAGGCCTAGACTTTTGCTCACACACTTCAGGCAATTATAATACAGAGGCAATCTTTGGTCGTTTTCTGAAACCCCAAACATATATATATATATAAAAAAATTAAACACCAGTGTTTCCTTTCAGGCTGAGTTGCAAAAATAAGATTTCTTGCCTCCATTGTTATGGCATTTTGACCCTTGCAATAGCAGTAAGGATATATCCCAACAAGCTCTGGGGCAAAACGACTCACTTGCGATTTGTTGAATTATAAAGATTTTAATAGCTGCTATGTTTGTCTCTCAGTTTGGTCTTTATATCCAAGTGTCAGAGTTTGCACAACACCCCAGGCTTTTAAAAACCAGTAATTGGCCTACAGAGAGGCATGGCTTCTCCCTAAGTGACTGAGTGCATTTGTTGCTGTGAACTTGAGGGTATCCCTCAAAAGATCATGAGGTCTGGGTTACAAGAGCTTGTAACGTATTGAGTAGGAGCCAATTCTCAATCCATACATGTTTCATCTTTTTTTCATATGCAGTTTTATATGGATAACCTCTTGTTGCAACTTGAGATTTTGATTGGTAATTAATTTTGTTGCCAGCTGACACAACATGAACTACAAGGGCCATGCTTGTTGAACCTGTAGAAGAACCTGCATTAATGCAGAATAACTATCATAGAAAAAAGGAGAAGTGCAGCAACATTGGGAGTGTCATGGGCATCAAAGTGAAAAGCAGAGCATAGAGAAAAAGAGAAAATACCCAGACCCTGGTTAAAGAGTGACTTCTACAATCAGTTCCCAACTATACAGCAAATCTAGTTTTCCTTTAAAAAAATAAAATAAATAAAAAACACTCCTTTTCTCCAGTTAATCATAAGCACAAACCCAAATCAGAACATGTAGAACCTGTGTTGTTTACAACTTATTGCCAGGAAAAGTTTTTAAAAGTGTTCTATAATAAACAATGTTGCAGAATGTTTATAGCATATGTATGTCACTGTATTGTGACTTTATTTCATTGAAGCAGTCCAAAAATTGCCCAAATCTTTATAATTTGTCTTTTATTCACCTAAAAGTCACCTTTTATATGTAATTTTCAGGGTCAATTATTGCCTTAGCTATTTTAACTAGGTATATTCAATGTTAGAGAGACCACAGAGCTGACCACAAAGTAAATAAGTGGAGAGTCACAGGAACCTCTGTTTCCCCGCTGGGCACTAGTCATAAATCCTTGCCTGGTGTTTAATAAGATCCAATAGCTATTCAGCAGCACATTTGTCACCACCACTAAAGTAAGAATGATGACAGACTGAAGCTGCATAATGACTTACTGTCCAACAGGCTTAAACCTTGCATAAGCCCTTGACGTACTCACTATTAGATTTCTGTCCTGTCTTTAAAATCAAATAGCCAAAACACATTTAAAGTAGAAACTTGTTGCAGCTAAGTTGTTCCTTTTTTTCTAGAAATGTCAGCCTGACAGTCTGCTGGTAGATGAAAAGGCAATAAATGTTTTTTTACGATTTACTCTGTGAAAATTTCAAATGTCCAGGTCATTCTAACACAACTTGAACCTAATAGATATTTTATTACGTGTTTTTTGTAGTATTTGTTTTTCCACAAGGTTATCTCGTATAGTATTTTATTACCACAATCATTAGAGTTTTTAGAGACAGTAGTAAGCAATTCTGTTCATCCCACACCCACACACATACACTGCTAAATAAACCTGTGGAGGGGTAATGGAGTTGCCTAACAGCTCTCGTGGTCTTCTTTTTAAATAAGTGGAGAGCATGAACAACAACAGTATCTAAATGCTATTTTAGCTTTTCTCTGAGGGAACTTTTGGAGAAAAGTGGGTGTCACCCTGCACCGCCCGCTCCCACATCCCACACACTCTTTCTGCATGACAGCCACTCAACGGCAAGTGTGCAACAGCGTAACGAGAGTGAGAGAGGTGTGCTGCCAACAGAGCCCTAAGATAAAGATGATTACAGCATGTCCCTCCAGCTGCACTCTCTGCAAACTGATACCTATTAACAAACGGCTGTCAGCAAGTTAGCAAGCCGTGGGGAGAGTCAAGAAAGAGAGGGAGCGGGAGATAGAGATAGAGAGAGAGAGAGAGAGAGAGAGAGAGAGGAGACAGAGTAAACAGTCAGGATTAATGATAGTGACGCAAGGCTGTGTTTTCAGCACTGCCTGTGACAGATGTGGCAGCATCTGAGAACACAAACAATTGCAGCAAAGGCAGGTGTCTCCCCAATGCACATTCTGATGAAATTGCTATAAAAATGGAAGAACTTTAAAACACCATTATAACAGATGTGGCTTTACTATAGAAGAGAGAAGCAAGATTCAAAATGTCTAAAATCTGTACTTATCTTTAAAGAATAAATGTGAACAAATATAGATCTACAATGTTGGGAGGAGCTAACCTACATAATCCTAAGAAATAGGTAACATTATCACCGAAGTGTGTATAGAGAGTGACATAATATATATTTAATATGTATAATAAAATATAATGGATTATATATCTGTAGTCAGTAGCTATATAATATAGACATTTAATAACTACTGTTCTGCTTTTGTATTTATTTTATTATATAGGTGACTCTTTTGTGTATGAAATAATTATTATTAATTATTAGTTTACCAGCTTAAAAAGTTAATAAAAGCAAAAAAAGGAGGTAAGAATATCTCAAATCTTTATAATCCAGAGAAAATGTATATTTTTCATAAAAACAAAACTTACTAAAATTAACATAGCTTGTGCAGAAACAAAATTATATTCTCACTGCTCCAAACAATCTCCCACTGTGTTGCTTTATAAGATTCACATTCAAGTGAAATGATGGGCAGAAACGCAGCTGACATATATGCTTTTTATAATTGTTGCAGACAGGTGAAAACTGCGGCAGGCAGTAGCTTTAATCATCAGTAATTAGTATATCTTTGCACGTAATTACAAAAGATTGTGATTGCCTTGATTTTGCAACTGCAGAAGGCCTATCCCAAGCCTTCATCTTAATACACATTTGTGTTCCAGAAGTGGATAAGACAATTATGATAATCGGCTTCTCAGCAGGAAACTTTGTGTAAAACAAGAGGAATGGAGATCTTCCAAGTAGGCATAATATTCATTCCAAAATCATCAAAGAACAAATGAACACATTTGTGGTAACTTCAGAGAAGGGAGTTTTTGAGCGCTAACAGTTATCAAAGGTATATTGTTTTAAGTTTAGTAACATATTAAATTAGGAAAAATTAAACCATTTGCAAACCTGTTTAGGAAATGACATTCATTACAAATAATTGTCTACAACATAACAATGCATTTTTCAGCTACTGTAATTTATTTTCTAGGCTACCTAAAAAAATAACCAACTTAATCAAGCAATCATTTCAGAATAAGTATGGCATATGACAGCAAAGGTTAAATGTATAATAATATACAATAGACACAGAATTGATGGCCTTATTTACAACTGTGAAGCTGCAGCTAAACTGAGACGTAGAAAGTAGTAAAGTAAAACAAACAAACAAACAAACAATGAAACAACTAAAAAAGGAGTCTCTGTTTACAATAAGTGATATAGGGCTGGGGAGTTTGGTGGAGGGGGGATCTGTAAGTGCTGCTTGGAGTAAACCTCAAAAGACTAGCAGGGAAGACCACGGGACCCTAAGAAGCACTTTATTAGACAGTGAGGGAAGAGGGTAGGGGGGTCATAAGGACCAGTCCCATTATTGATTGAGGTTGTCCGATGCATCCACAGCTGCACTTTCTCTAAATTTCCAAGAGTAAATATGTACCTTTGAAGTGTGTTGGAAGGGGGAGCGGGGATTGTGTGGGTTTGTGTGGAGGGCCGCAGTTACGGGAAAGATCAATGGAGTAGGGGCATTATGAGGGAAGAGCACACCACTCTGGCTTGGCCCTGCCATCAGGCAACCAAGGAGCTCTTAGAGGTCTAGTCTTATTGAGTCTTGCCTGCTTGGTGATTGGCAGAAGTAAGAACACATATATTTTGACTGCCCAGGTCTTTTGTAATAATAATAAAACATGAATGAGGATAAAGTATATTTCTTTTTACTGCCTTTTCTTCTGTCTGTACTGTGATGATTTAATATCAGCACAGTAACATAAATGATGCACGAAATGACATTAGATATGAATTGACAACTTGTGCACAACGCGCACACACACACATACACAAACAACAAAAATAATACATAGTTAAATGTTTGATTAATTAATTAATTAATCAATCAATCCATTTATGTATGCTCTCCTCTTGTTAATGAAAAAAATTAACAATTATAGCTGGATACCCATTAATTATTAATAAAATGTTACATGTTACACAATTATTTACCAGGCCTATTACTAGGCTTTCTTTTATTCCCTTAATTTTTTATCTATGTGAAGTAGGTAAGTGTCCTTCCCCATTTCTTTACTAAGGGGAAAGAGGTTTTATGATTAATATTTGAATAGTTAATTTTTAAAAATGCCTTTATTGTTTACTGCACATCAAAGGAAAAAAAAGGTTCATCTTATCTCTAGACATTGTGGCTCCATTTCTGACTGGAACAACTCGCCGTCCACTTTGTGAAAGCATGGAAAAACCCATATCCTGGCCATTGTACTACTGGGTTGCACCGCTTGTGGCATACCTTAAGTGCATTACCAATGTGCTGAATGCACAGCTTTTTATATTGTGGTTTTCTGGAGCTTGTCTTGTGTGGTAGGCATACCTAGGAGGTTAGAAGAGTGGGGTGCTACTGAGTGATAGCTGATAGCCTTAAAGCCCTCTACTTATTACTACGCCATCAAACATGCAAAAAAAAGTAAAAAAAAAAATTTGTAGAACCTACTAGTAGAGCTAGTAGTGGTTGGTCCCATCATAGTAAATTAGTACTCTTATAGATTTTAAATGACTTTAATGAAATTATTCGTCATTAGTCATGTTTACATCAAATCCAGCCCGTTTCTTTTTTTCCTTTTTTAAGTCATTATGTCAGCAGCTAAACAGTTAACTTTTACAGTCTCCTTGTCACACTCCTCAAACCTCAGTGTCATTAGTATGCAGCCAGGATTAATATAGATGATGACTTCCAGACCATGTTCATCTGATGCTAACACCATGCCTCTATAGCATGAATCATCATGTTCAAAAACCCACTCAAAACAAGACTGCCTGGCTATAAGCCATATTTTAGTTCATCAGCAGTTCCATGCAATGTATTTCCCCTGCCTCCCCACATCTCCTTCTTCCTTTCTCCCCAAATCTACTTCTTCTTCCTCAAAAAAAATCAGCGTTCTTCTTTTTCATTTTGAACAGCGTGCTAGGTTGAAAAACTATTTGCCAGAACTGAAAATACATCCCCAGGAGTAATACTGAAGATTTTCAAAAGACATTATCCAATGGCAAAACATACAGGTGCATTTCACAGATGTTTTACTAAACTGTAAAAACTTTTTGAATATAACGTCATTTTTCACCACTACTGCACAAAACTTATGATACACAATAAATCTTGAGTGTACTGTAATCAAGAATATATCATTCCTGATATGACTGTTATAATGGGAAATGTACCTAAAACATGTGAACAAAAAGTAGACAATGTTGACTCTCTTTCAAGAATATGTAATCTTAGTAATACTAATAAATACTGCTTCTCAGCACTCCTGGAGGGTATTAAGGTGTACACAATGGAGGACGAAGATAGTTTCATAAGGTAGATGCTGCTATCTTTAGTGGATTGATTTCCCATATAGCCACATTGTCAGCAACATTCATATTCCATGCCCGTGGCTACCTGTGACCTCTGCCTTTCCTTTGATGTGGCAGGCAGAACCATAGAGCAGGCAGTGAGTCTGAGGGAGAAAGCAGAACAATAGCAGAAGGTGAAATGTTCTGCTTCAAAGTGTTCATATTTGGGAGTACATGCAAGTATGTGGGGTGGGGGTTCTCTAGGTTTTGAAGGGGCCATCGATGAGAAGACATGATAGGACGGTTAGGTGAAAGAAAAAAGAGGTGGGAATTTGCAATGTGAACTGATGAAGCCATCATCTGACAGGTCTGTGAATGTGTGTGTGTGTGTGTGTGTGTGTGTGTGTGTGTGGTTGATGTACTGCAGGGAGGGCATGGGTGTGTGGTTGTTAGGAGAAGGGCATGCCGGCGGTGCGGGATGATAGAGACGTCAGCTTCGCTCTAGTAATCTTAGGACGGCTGGATCCAGAGATGGGGCCAAGGCAGTACCCATGAGAGCATCAGCAGCTTGACGGGCCAGACCACCCCAGCCATGCTGGTGGGGGGCTGAGTGGGATGGGCTAATCAAAGTAGGAATGAATCGTTTTGTAGAAATGGCAGAAATCTCAATTGAAATGAGCAGAAAGACTTTCTAATCTTTTGCTCTTCAAGGCAATGATAAGGGTCAGCATCCCAGGCTTGCACACTCAGTTTTTTTACTGTCTATCTTTCTTTTTCCCCTTTTCTCCTCCTCTCTCCACTCATCACTAATTTTATTATTCTCCCTTTATTCAGTTTTTTTTTTTAGACTTTTCATGCACTTACTTTGGAGTCTGACACTTTCATAAAGAGACCCCTCCCTTGGCCTGTATTCTTTTGCCTAACCATTTACTTAAAATCCCCCTCTTTTTAACCACAATTAACCAGTTAGCACTCAAAGACAAAATCATGGGGGAGACATGAGCTTGGTCCATTCGTATGACATGGGATTAAGCTGCTACGTCCTTCAGAGGCCAAGACAAGCTGGATTCTCAAAGTCATGTCCCCTTCAACGCTTCCTTCAGCAGCATGATATCAATAGCCACTGTTGTTAGGCTGTCTGTCCATCACAGGTGTGTGTGTGTGTGTGTGTGTGTGTGTGTGTGTGTGTGTTGGGGGCTCATGTGAAAATGAGGAGCTCAGAACATCCTGTTTCCAGGTGATACTAAGCTGCTCCTCAGCAGCAACAGAATGGCTTCCAGCAGATTTACACATTACTCACTACATAGCGAGATTATGCTGTCTCATGAAATTCCCTTCATTATGTAAATGAAAGCAAAACTAGTGAACCATCTACATAGAAATAGAACAGATATTAGTATACTTTTAACATGTTGAAAAAAGAGGTACTTCTCCAAGCTGTCTTAATTAATTATGTGCATCATCAACTTCGAGATTGGCCTGTTATGATTCTATATAAGAAGCAATAGATGATTCAATCACTAGCCTACAATGAAACATCAAGCATAATAGAAGAATTCAAGCATTTTTTTCTTACAGTCTGCATTTCAATATGTTCTTCTGTTAGCTGTAAAATAACTGGGTCATTTGTGGTGACTTGTACATAGTTTAAAGTCTCTCTAGAATCTTTCAGTAATGAACTGATGAATAATCATTGTCTGATAAGCAACACTCAATGGGAGCTTGGCTGATGGGGGAGATTTAGGTTAAGGCCATGCTCTGATGAAGTGGGTCATCATCTTCTTCTGACTTGATGGTGCGACGCCGACATTCTGGTGTGCATTTACAGCACTGTCATGTGGTCATGTCAGCTTCTACCTCCTTCAGATTGAAACATAAATTAATACTGACTGATATTAACACATGATCTCATCTCTTCCTGCTTTAGACTAGAATTTTAGATATTTGTAGACACTCCATTACTTTCAAAAGCCTGATGCCATTTTGATCATCTGTGTCAACATGCATTTTTGGTCATTGACTAATACAACCTATAATATGGTTGTACTTTCAGAAATATTTTAAAACATGAATGATTTGGTGGCAAAATAAAATCGAGATGGAAGGCTTGTCCAGGCACAGGGAACGATAAGCTCACATTGAAACTACAAAGTCTGACACTGTGTATTATTCGTTCATGTATATTTTAATTGTTTATTTGGTTAAACATGTTTTATACATTTGGAGTGTCTCAGCTTAGCAAAGACTCATGGGAGCTGTCCACGGTACACAAATTAAGTACTGCCTTAAAGAAAATGCATCTAATTAACCACATTCCTGAAACAGACCATTTTTTTGGACAAAGTAAAGATGTATAGTAAAGTAAAGTACATTTCTAGAATTTCTCAAAGTAAAAGTGAAGTTGAGAATTACATAAAACCAACTTTGAGAGCTACAATAAAGAATGAATGAGTGATGGTTCATAGTCTACTCTTCAGCCTGCTTCAATGCAACCTGAATAAATGTTTGAAGGGGAGACCCATATTAAAACCTTCTTTTGGAAAGGATCTATCTATCTATCTATCTATCTATCTATCTATCTATCTATCATTTGGTTGCATAGTGTAGATAAAATTGTCAGTTTATTACAGTCCAGATTTTATACCATAATTCTTATATTAATTTAAGAAAGGAAATATTATTCTCGACAATACAGAATACATTACATTACATTTGGGGTTTTATTGTGTGCACTATACAAAAAGTAGATTTGAAGGAAATAAAATGGAAAAAGGAAACACAGTCGGCACTTTATTCTGAGAAGCTCTGTGTCAGATTTAGATATATATTTTTGCGCAGCTCGACGCTGGAGTAGTGAATAAACCATCGCCGTGTTTAATACAGGCTCTAGAAGCTTCATATCTGAGCAGTCGACAGCACCAAAGATAAAAATAAAGTCTTTGAGGCCGTTTATTTTTGGACGAGGATTAAAGTAAAACACGTTTATATATATATAAAAAAGCTATTACATAGTATGTATTCATTAAAATTTTTAGATCACTGTATATGTGTTATAGATATTATATTGGGCTATATAGATGTGCAAATAAAACAAGTCTATAACAATAAATAAATAATAAAAATAATAATAATAATAATAATTGGTATTATTATTATTATTATTATTATTATTATTATTATTATTATTATTATTATTATTATTATCAATACTAATTGT
>JAOVVF010000036.1:21084195-21105362 GCA_028565595.1 Duopalatinus emarginatus | reverse complement strand
ACCACCATGACTACCTCCAACATTACCCTCCTACCAACTTCTCTGCACCCCTGCTGGGCTAATGTGAACAGGACATCCTGCTGGGAAACCAAAGAATACCGCTTTATGGCAAGATAGCTGGGAGCCTTTATTTATGAAGCTGCCTGAAATGAATGGGTATTAGTGTCCAAACATTTCACTATGCTCCTGTGGCAGCACACAATAGCCACTGATTTCCAGCAAATCTCCACTTATTTTATTGAAGCAGACTAAGCCGAAAAAAAGGAAAAAAAAACAACAACAAAACTTTAATGACATTAGAAGAGAAAAATAGACTCCAGTCTCTAAAATGTTGAATGAGGGAAAGTCGAACATAAAAGACCACTGCAATTTCAGTGCAGTGCAGTTAAAGCTAACCAAGGGAGAGCTTTAAAGACTTAAATCAGTGAAAGGAACTTACATATCTAATGAGTTAAATCCTTCTACATGGCCATGCCAGTGCTGTTTTAAGACAAAGCAGCAAGTGCTAGAAATTTAAGTGCTTTAAGCTTTATTACCAATTTTGCATATTTAATGTAGAATGAAAAATGGCACAAAATGCACAAAATTTGAATTTTACTTCAAAAATATTCACAAATGGCTTTTTACTCAAAAAAACAAATGTTCCTACTACATACATTTCAACACAACATTACCATCAAATATGGCCTGGATATGTGAATCCATTCAAATTGGGGTCCACTTACTCTGCAATAGGTGTGGAAGGGGGCAGTAGGAGTGTTATAGGTGCTAGTCCTTAGACTGTTTGTCTTGCCACTTCATCAGGTTCAGTGACTTTTGTGACATGACCCATCTGTCATCTCTACACTTTTACAAACAAACTTCTCTGACATTTAAAGAAAAACTTCATCTGCACCATGGCATTATTAAGCATTATTATAGCTTTTATTGCTCATATTATTGACTGCATATGCCAGTGACTATTTGCAAAGCTCTGCTAGCTCTATGCTTTGAGATAGGGTTAGTAGCATCCACCAAGGTGTTAGATTTTTTCCAACACCTTACTTTTCCCATACTCTATATTTGCTATTTTCTATTTTCATATCTTACCATTTCTGCCAACCCACCCAAGCTTTCCCATGCTCCCAGCCAGCAGAAATATGACAGAAACAAATAATGCAGTGATCTTACAATGTCAGTGTAATCAGGATTTCAATCAAGCTACTAGATGGGTACTAGCCATTAACTTCTACCCGTTAAGTGGCATGCACATTTGTTCAGCTAATTCAGTGTGACTGCTCCTGCATCTTAGCTTATGCATTTGGAGTGTTATGTCTATTTACTCTTTTATCTCATATAGGCTGGCAATCATTATGGAAGGTGTTTGCATTAGTGTTAAATCCAACTATCTTTAAAGCAGTGACCATGGAGCTTTTCATTAATGGCTGTCCCCTCCAACCAGGCTCTAGTATTGTTGCTATGTGTAAGACAGTATCCTCATTAGATCAATCAAGCTTATTGCAGTGTTAGCACTCTCCACCACTCCATTTTCCCTTCATTTACTCCCATCTATTCTTTTCTTTTTGAGTTCATTGCTCAATACACAGCAATGAAATCCACTATTTTACCTCCCCCTCTTTTGAAAGCACAACCCCATTTACCACTATGGGCCCTTTCACTCGTGCCCCAGCCTTGGCTGCACAAAGGGGTAATGACATTGAAAAAATGGGGGACACACACACACACACACACACACACACACACAGTCTCACTCAGTTCCTCCCCAGGTTACCAGCTCTCCCAATACTACACTGATCACCAGTCATGCCTCTATTTGTGGTGCACTATAGGGTTTATTCATTTGATATCATGGTTTAAAACGAAGAGCCATCTTTTAGAAACTTTGATAGAACACAGGTTTGCTAAAGGGCAAGGTTACATTATTCTGCTGCCTTGAAGCATCCTGGCATTTTTTTTCTTTCATCTGTCTCAAAAAGCAAAAAAACATTCATATTTTTGGTGCCAGCTGAACACCACTTTTCACCTGCCCTGTTTCTCTAATGCATCTCTTTCCCTGTTGTGTTGTACTAATGTTCCTGGCCAAGACAACAGCAGAATCGGTATAGCTTTATTAATCTAAATAAATGACTGACTTTTATCAGCTTTAAAATGTTGGCTATAATAGTGTAATAAGTGTCAAGAAATCATATCTAATTAGAAGTGTGAACTAAAGTGGTTCACATGCCTGGTAGATTCACAAATGGGTTCCATGCCACTGGCTAATCAGCATGTCTTGGTCAAGGGCAGGTATGAATTTTGTTAAGGAGAAAAAAGGGTGTTAATGAAGTAAATTTTGAGCTGCACTTTTTTGATAATTTTCTATATCCAAATCCATTATAGCTACACAGTAAATTTGCCATATATATTTGTAAAGGAGTCCCTTTACTAACACAGAGGTCTTTCAATCAAAAGCTCCATTCTCTATGTAAAAGGCCAGTCAGATCAACAAATTATGTAATAATCTTTGTCATCATAAGAATGCAATTGCCTGCTGTGTCTGTTTTAGCTTGAGTACATTGTGTAAATTAGAATGTTCATATACAAATTGAATTGTGAGGCAAAAAATAATGATTATATAACAGAAATATGTAATTAATTTTGCTAACTGAATGTTTTTTTTCTGAGAAAAAGAAAAAAGAGGGGAAATGGAGGCAGAATGAAAGGAAGAAGGGGAACTGTGTAACAATGCAATTAAACTCTAGTAATGAGGTCAGACATCAGTTCCACTGGAAGCAATATCACTACATGAGCCAGGCGGCCTGCTCTAGCTGCCATGCCAGGGCAGGGGGGATTACTGAACTCCCACAACATCCCTCTGTCTAACCTCATAACAATCTCCTCCAACCTGACCCCAGAAAAGACCTACAAGTCTTTGCTCTGCTGCGCCATTCTCACTATCCCAGTATTTCAGTGGCACCCACAAGCATGAGTAAGTTTAAGGGTGGGGGTAGGGGTAGAGGGGCCACCACATGGGAAGAGCCAGGCCTCGGCTCTCACAGAGACATGTCGGCACCAGGACTAGGCCATCTCAGAGCAAGTGTACACAACTTTAGACAGCTCACCTCTGAAGAACAATGAATAATTGTGAGTGCACATGAAAAGAAAAAAAAAGAAAAAAATAGTTTTGTAAGTAACTAAGGGAATTTCTTATTATACTGAAATGCCATATTAGAATACATTATCTTTTAATAATAATAAAATATTTTTTTAAGCATATTGCCACAATATAATGTGCAAGTAGACATTAGTATAATGTGTCAAATCAAGTCATGGCTGCTTACAAAAGTTCCTTAATTTCCCCTTTGTTGAAGTAGAGACGGTTTAGGTTTTGGTGGTGTTTACTATTTTGTCAACAAATAATTTTTTTGGTATGGTGTTATTTAACAACAAAGGAATTCAGTTCTAATTTATATAAATTAGACAGGGGACAGTAATTTGAAGTAATTGGTCGATGGTGACTTGAAAGGCTTGTAACAATGCTGTGGTGGCAGAACAACCATGCAGCCAAAAGGTAGCCTTATTTTTCTCCACACACATTACCTGCTCTCACAAGTGTAAAAATGAACAACTGTAGCCATGTCCAGGACCTATAATATAATAATTAGTTATTAAGAACAATGATGTGCATTGCAATATTAGCATGATGCCAGAGTGTCACAAAACTAGAGACACCTGTTAAGAAACAAAGTCAAAAATATAACCAACTCTTCAAATAAGAAATTCAATTCTTCTATGTTAATATTCTTCCCTGCTGTGGGAGAGATTGAGCTCTGTGATCATGACAGTGTGATGATAAATCAATCCCCCAATATTTAAATGTTTCTCCAATAAACTTAGGTAAAAATGTACACCCACTAGCTTTGGCATTGTTCTTATTTGTTGTCGATAGATACTTTTTATTATAACATTGTACCACCATGCCACCACTTCTCACTAGCTAATGTCTGTGACTAGCAGGAAGAGGCAACTTTAAACAGTTAATTAAGGACATAATTTTGTGGTACAACTGTAATCTGTAATGGTAGGAGTAAATAATATTTTACTAAAAAGTCTCGGTAACTGTAGAAACAAACAATGTAGCAATGCATGTGAATAAGAAGCTAGTAGCAGCTTTAATTTATTGCATATTCATATGGTATTCTGTGCAACTACCTGCTTATGATAAATAGATTGATTAGTGTTTGTTTGATTAAGTGAACTTTCATTCACATTAAGTCATGAGCAACAGGAAAGGTGGCAATGCTGTGTGGCAGTATTTTGTGCTTGCTAATGGCAAGACAAAATATATAATTGACCAGAGAGAGAATGAGAGGAAAGAAGGGGAAATGAGAAGGACATACTACTACTACTACTAATAATAATAATAATAATAATAATAGACTAATATAAATCGGTATTAATTAAAAATTGGAGAGCAGAGAAGATATGCCTGGAGTGTGTTAGGAATTTTTCATAGACGAGTCAGGAGACTAGAGGCTTTGGCGCTGACTTGAGTTTATTTACACATACAGAGAGTTACGTGTGGTACAGTTGGGTTCAGTCTACTGAAGAAGTACAGCTTGAGTCCAGTCTAGGTCATCAACAGAGTACAGTCTCGACCGTCAATGGAGTCCAGTCTAGACCGTCAACAGTGTACCATCTCAGCCATCAACAGTCTGATCAGTGATTTCAAGAAGGAAACTTATATACATTGAGGACTTGGGGGAGGAGGAAGAAGAGGAGTTTAAGGAGGGGTGAATGTGGGATGAAGATAACAGGAACAGGTTAAGGAGGTGGGGTAAGGAAGGAAATGGTGAATAACACTAACAAATGGGGAGGTGAGTGTTTCACCTCAAGGACGGGGATGGGACATCTCAATACACAAATAGGTATGAGATGACATGAGGCAGTGATGAAAGGCTAAGTAACCTTGGCATTTTAGATAGCCAAAACGCCAGCTAGATAAAAAGAGAAAATTAAAGAATATATTCTCTCAGTTCCCCCTTTGATTCTCCCTAATGGAGAATCACAAAACAGTATTACTAATACGTGTACGAACCATATGTACAATGATGAGTCGAAAACAGAAATTGATAATTGGAATGGCAATAAATATACAGAATACGGCAGTGCCTATCCAAAAGATATGCTTGGTCCAGGTGTGGCTTCGTCTGGCTTCGTCTTTAAACGGCAATGGATGGAAGCTTGGTTTAATTTCTGTGTGGTCCTGTGAAATACACAAAGAAAACCCATCTTGGTTCTAGAGATTGTTTGTCATGTCATCTCACCATGACCCACTGACCTGAAATGACTGTATGGCCACCTTCAACTGGTTTACCCCAAGCAATACTGACCTGATTTTGAGCTGCCTGTACTGCTTGTGTAAGTGTTTGACAGTAATTGGGAAGTGCATCTGACAATAAATGCACATATGCTTTGCGGAGATCAATCACCCCTGGAACTAGCATCAGCCTACCTGTCACAACCTCATAAGGACTAGGCCCAACAGTTTTGTTGCTAGTTGCCCTTATGCTGCAAAGTACCGCAGGCAAGGCTGCAGTCCATTTGACACCCTCACTATGAATTTTAGTCAGCCTTTTCTCGATGACACGGTTTGCACACTCTAAATGCCCTGAAGCTTGTGGTCTGTATGGACAGTGAAGGTGCTAGTTAACCTTCAGAAGGTTACAGACTGCTTGCACTCACTACCTGTCCAATGAAATGAGTTGATTTGACTCAATTTGTTCAGGAAGTGCCCACCTAGGAATAAAATCCTGCACTAACATTTTAGCAATCTGTGCAGCAGTACCCCTAGAAGTTGGAAAACCTCCAAACTAGCGAGAAAATTTATCCACTTCAATCAGTACATCTTGTTTTCCCTCACATTTAGGTAGTGTAATGTAATCTACCTGTAGATGGCAAAATGGACCTGGAGGTGCTATTGTCTTTGTAGCAGGAGTGCGCATTTGAGGTGCAACATTGACCTGATTATACACTACACAATTTTTAACAACTGCTTTGGCTTGTTCCCTGAACTTAGGATTCCACCAGGAATGTGAAAATTGATTAACCATCTTTTCCACTCCAATGTGACCCAAACTGTGTTGCGGACTTGGAACGGGCGCAAACAGAGCATGCGGAGATGAATTCTCGGGTATCTGCCGCCATAGAGGGCCACCAAAAGTGTCGCTGGAGGGCCGTGAGTGTGCGCTTGGCACCAGGGTGACAAGACAGTCTGGAGCTGTGGATCCAGTCTAGGACCTGGGGGAGGGCCGCCGAGGGGACATACTGGCGATTGGGAGGTCCAGTACCCGGATCAGGTTCCTGCTGTAGAGCCCGCTGGATGGCCTGGCGCACGCCCCAGGTCAGGTCAGTTGGCCGATAATGCGTTCCTGGGCACCAGGAGAGAATTGGCGAGAGAGAGCATCCGGCTTGGTGTTTTTGGACCCAGGCCGATACGTGACCACAAAGTCGAAGCGGCTAAGGAATAGAGCCCATCTAGCCTGTCGGGAGTTCAGTCGCCTGGCCGACCGAAGATAGGCCAGGTTCTTGTGGTCGGTCCAGACCACGAAGGGGAGCTCGGCCCCCTCCAGCCAGTGCCTCCACTCCTCCAGAGCTAGCTTGACTGCCAGTAGTTCCCGGTTGCCCACGTCATAGTTGCGTTCCGCCGCGGTCAGACGTTGGGAGAAAAGGCGCAGGGGTGCATGGAGTCTTGGGGGCTGGCACGCTGGGAGAGCACGGCCCCTACGCCCGTGTCTGAAGCGTCCACTTCCACCACAAACTGCTTCTTGGGGTCGGGTTGAATCAGGATGGGAGTTTGAGCTTAAGGATTGTTTGAGCTTAAGGAAGGCCGCATCAGCCTCTGGAGTCCAGGTAAAACTAACCTTGGTGGAGGTGAGCTGTGTGAGGGGGGCAGAAACAGAGCTGTAATTCCGGATGAAACGACGGTAAAAGTTGGCGAAACCCAAGAAGCGTTGCAGCTCCTTCCGAGAGGTGGGGATGGGCCAGTCCTCCACAGCGCGGGTCTTGGATGGCTCCGTCCGTACCTGCCCACTCTCAATGATAAATCCCAGGAAGGACACTGATGTGGCATGGAACACGCACTTCTCCACCTTGACGAACAGCTGGTTCTGCAGAAGGCGGGTGAGGACCTGACGGACGTGGGAGATATGTTCCTGGAGAGAGGAGGAGAAAATCAGAATATCATCCAGGTACACGAACAGAAATTGATTAATGAAGTCCCGTAATACATCATTAATCAGGGTTTGAAAAACAGCAGGGGCATTGGTAAGGCCAAAGGGCATGACCAGGTATTCAAAGTGGCCCATTGGTGTGTTGAAGGCAGTCTTCCACTCGTCCCCCTCTCGGATACGCACTAGGTGGTAAGCGTTACATAGATCCAGCTTGGTAAAAATCCTGCTGTCTTGCAGCAGGTCAAACGCTGTGTTGATGAGGGGAAGAGGGTACTTGTTACGCACCGTGATCTGGTTCAGCCCACGAAAGTCGATGCAGGGCTTCAAGGTCCCATCCTTCTTCCCGACAAAGAAGAATCCCGCTGCCAGAGGAGAATAAGAAGGGCGTATATGGCCGGCTGCCAAGGACTCAGATATATAGAGTTCCATAGCCTCCCGCTCAGGTCCAGAGATGCGGTATAATCTGCAGGTGGGTAGGGAGGCGCCCGGCAGCAGGTCGATGGGGCAGTCGTACGGTCGATGAGGGGGCAGAGAGCAGGCCTTGTCCTTACTGAAAACCTCACTAAGGTCGTGGTACACGCTAGGGACCTGGGACAGATTGGGCGGGTCCCTGGGAGGCAGGGATGGTTGTGCCCGGTCCTTGGGGGTGGTGACCGCTGCTCGAAGGCAGTTGGCGTAGCAGAGCTCCCCCCAGCCCCGGATCTTGCCTGCCTTCCAGTCAATCCAGGGGTTATGCAGAGATAGCCAGGGGTGTCCAAGAACCAGCGGGGACTTGGGTGTGTGGATAACAGAAAAGGAGATGTCAGTTCTTCATCCAGGAGGTTCTTCTCAGCCCCGGAATCCAAAAGGGCATCCAGGGGGATGTTGCCCAAAGCTAGACACAGAGTCACAGGGACTGACAACTGGGACACGGGTGGAGACGAGGGATTCTGGCCCGACAGGTGCCCCACGTTCACTGTCGGGCCCAGTCTTTTGGCCGCACGGGACAGTGGCTAATAAAGTGTCCTGGAACGCCACAATAGGCAGCGTTTATTCCTTTAACTCCACAACGGGCAGCTAGAAGAAATAGCAATCCAGAACAAGGGCAGAGCAGCAAAGTCCTAATGGGGCAGTCCCAGTGGCTACAGCAGGGAGGTGGCCGCAGGAGGCACGACAGAGTCAGCGTGGACGCCGGGCACCAGAACTAGAGGATGCGGGAAGGCGAAATCCGGTGAGCGCGGGGCTGAAACAAAAATAAAAGTAAACACGGGTATTAGCGGTATTGTGCAATACCGGCCGATGAAGAGCACAATGCAAAAAGCCAGAGACTAGACTTCAGAGAAACAGTAATACGATCAGACAAGACGACAGATTACCCAATGTAGTCTAGACAATAATCCGGCGCAGAATGTGCTAGAGCCATCGTCTGTTAGGACATGTATAAATGCCGAAACATGGCCAGGCTCTAGATCAAGGTCTAATCTGTCTGTTAGGGGTTGGTCTATTGCCGCCACCAGACCCAGGCCAGACCCAACCCAGGCAGCATTGGCACCACCAGAGGCCAGGTAACTCCCTCTGGTGGCAGCCAACCTATTCCACTGGTTGCCACTGGTGGTCACCAGAGTTACAGCGTTGTGGCACTGCAACTCCCAGGGGGCCCAAGGGCAATTATGCCTGATGAGGAGCAGAGTCTCTGGCTAGCTAAGGCTCTATTTAAGCTGAGACTCGACCAGGGCTCTCTGTCACACCCTTAGATTTTCGTGCTCTCTTGCACCAGCTAAGAGGTCAGGGCAAGCTGGTAATCGACGGGCCTTTTTGACTCCTTTTGGGGGACTTCTCCATGTTGGGGAAGCCGCCACGCTATCTATTCCGGCTTATGGGCTATTTCCTCTTTGCCTCTCAATTGGTTCTCTCCCAGGCGGGAGGGACAGCCCTTTATTCCTGATTATCTGCCGCACCGGCTTCAGGGCTCCTAAGTGATTCGCCCCAAAAAAGGGCAAACCACACCTACTCATTCATTTACTCTTTCTCTTCACCAGTGAGGGAGGGTGACTCTTAGCTGTTTGTGCAGCAGGCTCTGCCTGCCCACACTGGGGACGGAGCTTCGTCATGGTTCGGCGCAGCTCATACTGTTTCCGAATACATGAGTGAGACTTGAGGGGAATAAATTAAATAAGAGGTGTAAAAATAAGGGATCAGTAAAATACTGAAACACTCAAAAAATAAGAGTGCAAAAATAAATAAATAAATAAATAAATAAAAGCAAAGAAAGATAAACAAAAACTTGGGGTCCCAAGGCGGGGGCTAGGGACTAGGCCAGCGTACCACCCCCAAGTCAGGACTCGCTCTGGAAGCCAGTATTGCGTGCTGTACCATGTGCTGGTCTGGGTAGACTCGGGGGCAGCTAACAACTTCATTGACGTTGGCCTGGTCAGGGAGCTAGCTCTAGAGCCGTGTCTTCTCCCCACACCACTCTTGGTTGTAGGTGTTGACATATGCCCGCTAGAGGGTGGCCCAATTCACTACAAGACCCCTGACCTGGTTTTCAGAATTGGTCCTCACAGAGAGAGACCATCTCCTTTTTTATAACCCAAACCCCTGCCATGCCATTGATCTTGGGGTTCCCATTGCTTTCCAATCATAACCCAGGGATCGATTGGTCGACCCTGTCAATTTATACCTGGAGCCCCAAATGTCACACTGCCTGCTTCCTTTCTCCCCCGAGACCCTACTAGAATCTGGGCTACTCCAGGGTGGGGCCCCGGACCTCACAGAAGTTTCTTCTGTGTACCACGACCTGTTTAGCCACTCTAAGGCCCAAGAGCTGCCACCTCATCGCCCATTTGACTGTGCCATTGATCTCCTCTCAGGCACCACTCCTCCTTGTGGCCATCTCTTTGCCCTCTCTGCTTCTGAGACAAAAGCAATGGACGAGTACATCCGGGAGGCTCTGGTTACCATCTAGCATCATATGACCGTCTAGCTTTCTGGTGGGTGCAGGTTTCTTCTTTGTCACCAAGAAGGATGGAGGTGCCCCTGCATAGACTACAGTGGGTTAAACACCATCACAATCAAGGATCGTTACCCCTTGGCCCTAATGCAGACAGCATTTGAGGCACTGCAGAAGGCCCAACTGTTTACCAAGTTGAACCTACGCAGTGCCTACAATCTCATTAGGATCAGGCAGGGGGATGATTGGAAGACAGCGTTTATAACGCCCACGGGGCACTATGAATACCGGGTCATGCCGCTCGGACTGAGCATGTGACCCAGGTGCGCCAGGTGCTCCAGCTTCTCGGTAGCTTTTTTGGGGTTTATTGTCTCCCATGGGGAGCTTCGTATGGACCCAGCAAAAATCAAGGAATGGCCACCACCAAACACACTGAAGCAGTTCCAATGGTTCCTGAGCTTTGCCAATTTCTTCAGGCGCTTTATTAGGGGGTATAGCACTGTGGTGGCCCCCCCTTACAGCCCTGACGTACAAAGTCCCAGGCCCGTTCCGCTGGCCACAGTCAGCCCAGTGGGCTTTCGAGCCAATTCTCTGGCTCTCCAACCCAGACCTCCCATTTATAGTTGAGGTACATGCCTCTGACGTGGGAGTAGGTGCAGTACTCTCCAGGCATTTGGGAGAGGACCAGAAGCTACACACTTGCACATACTATTCCCACCAGGAGTGCAGCAGAGGCAAATTATTCCATCGGGGATAAGGAGTTACTTGCAGTGAAACTCACCTTGGATGAGTGGGGTGAAAAATGAGTGTGGAAAATGGCCCACATCCTTTTGGCAAGCATTCTGTAGACTAATGGGGGCCACTGTCAGCCTCTTCTCTGGGTACCATCCAGAGTCAAACGGCCAGTCAGGGCGAGTCATCCAGTATCTTACCTGCTTTCTCAGGTGTCTAACTACAGGCAACCCCCGCTTGTGGGAAGAAAAGTTGGACTGGGCAAAGTATGCCCACAATAGTTTGTGCCATTCGGTGACGGGTATGTTGCCATTTGAGTGCCAATTCGGGTTTCCACCCCTACTCTTTCCTGACCAAGAGCCAGAGGTGGGGGTACCCGCAGTGCAACAATTCGTCCAGCACTGTCAGGAGGCCTGGCGTAAGGCCAAGATGGTCCTGGAGGCCAGCACCACCTCCATGTGTTGCTTTGCTGACCATAGGCGTCGGGCCACCCCCCGCCTCCGGGTGGGTCAGAGAGTGTTATTGTCCACCTGTGAATTACCCCTCACAGGTGAGAAGGGCAAACTGGCTCCTCGATATGCTGGGCCATTTAAGATAGTTAGGCGAGTGAGTCCGGTAACCTACAGGCTGCGACTGCCACCGAGCATGCGGATTCACCCAACATTCCACGTGTCAAGGTTAAAGCTTTATTTTTGCCAGACTATCGCTTGACCGCCACCACCACCCAGGCAGGTTGATGCTGCCCCTGCCTACACAGTATCGCAACTCCCGGACTACCGGTGGGTCAACTCACTACCTTGTGGACTGTCCAGAGGCCAGGTCATGGGTGCCAGCATGCCACATACTGGACCCCACCCTGATTCGGAAGTTTCAGGAGAATCAGGCCGCCGGCATGGGAACATCAGGGGCCATTCCTGGGAGAGGGTGTACTGTTAAGGGTCAGTCAATTCCCTCTGACACCACCAGAGGGAGCCGACCCAGGCAGCATGGCACCACCAGGGGCCAGATAACTCCCTCTGCTGCCACCAGAGGGAGCCAACCTTTTCCACCGGGGCCCAAGGGCAGTTAGGCCTGATGAGGAGCACCTGGCTGAGTCTCTATTTAAGTTGACACTCGACCAGGGCTTTCCGTCACACCCTTAGATTTTCGTGCTCTCTTGCACCAGGTCAGGGCAAGCTGGTAAACAACACACAGAGGCCTGTTGTCGTGTAGGGCCTCAAGGCCCAAGGTAATAATTTTGTCAGGGAGAGGTTAGGTGCTTGGTGTGACTCCTTTTGGGGGACTTCTCCATGTCAGGGAAGCCGCCACACTATCTCTTCCAGCCTAGGGGCTATTTCCTATTTTGCCCCGGCCTTCAGGCTCCTAAGTGATTTGCCCCACAAAAGGCAAACCACTCTTACTCATTAATTCACTGTCTTTCTCTCCACCAGTAAGGGAGGGTGACTCTCAGCTGTTTGTGCAGCATGCTCTGCCTGTCCGCATTGGGGGCAGAGCTCCGTCATGCTTTGGCACGGCTCATACTGTTTGCGAGTACATGAGTGAGACTTGTGGGAAGTAAATAAAATAAGAGGTGTAAAAATGAGGGATCAGTAAAATACTGAAACACTCAAAAAAGTGCAAAAATAAATAAATAATAAATAAATAAATAAATAAAAATAAAAAAGTGATAACCGTGAACTGGAAGTGGTTACAAGCGCATGACGTTCGGCTTTGGGTTCAGTTTATTTCCCCCTTTTTATTCATACAAATATTATTTTGTTTGAGAACGCACAAGAGCATCTTTTGTGTTTGTCTTGCCACTGTGATGAGCCAGGTTCGAATCCCACCTGGGACTGTTTTCAGATAAAAATGATTATTTCCACCCACAAACCCCATTATATTATTTGTGCACAAAAGCACCCTTCCTACTCATACCACTGGTCTATCCGCACTAGTCCCTTCCCCGGACTAACGTGCTGCATCTAAATCCACCCCAGTGGCAAATCGTAACACTGTCTAGTTCACTTTTATGCTCACTCCATGTAACTCTATGCCAGGTTGGATGAGCTGAGATCTCAGATTCTGATCCATCTGAGTGGAGCACATCTAAGTCTGGATACAGACTAGACAACATTGGAGGATGTTCATCCTCTGTGTAGCATGACTGACCTGGAGAAGGAGCTACAGCTGGAGGTCGACACTGTTGCTTAGTTTCACAATTAGCATGTGACTGTTCAACCTTGGTCAGTGATTGTTGGAGCCTTTTATTTTTGGGCATTAATTGTACTTTTTACATTTGCTAGTTAACTCTAGGATCTTTCCCTCAGCTTCCTCAAGCTTATCTGCCATCTGCCTAAGTTTATACGTCTAATATTGTTTTTACTACAAAAATACATTCCTTCACAGAATCATGTTTGACACCATAGCCTAAAGCTGATTTACATTCAGTAACAGACCACTCTCTCTTTCTGAGCATTTTGGCCTTTAGAAATCATGGTGAGGTGACTAGTGACAAACAACCAAACAAACAATACAAACAAAAAACAGCCACAAACCGCTAGGTTTTACAAGTGACAACAGTAACTATCCTCAAAACAGAGGATGAAACAAACAAACAGTCCCAAAACTGCTAGGTTTTACCAGTGACAAAAAATCCTACGGAACAGAGGAATTTTAACAGTTACTACACACTAATGCTATCAGTAGTTCCGGTTTCTACGCACTAGTGCTGTCAGCAGTAACGAAACAAGCAAACTTCTCTTGGTTCAGAGGGGATGAGTTTTACTGACTCTATGCCAAAATTTCCTTTAGTTCAAAATGGCTTTACTCACCAAGTCGATTTCAGTATGCCATCCAGGTCATGGCACCAAGTTGTTAGGATTCTTGCATAGACGAGTCAGGAGACTGGAGGCTTCAGCACTGAGTTGAGTTTATTTACAGCTTGAGCCCAGTATTTACAGCATATTTCAGCTTTAGCCCAGTCTATGCTGTCAACAGAGTACAGACTTGGCCGTCAACAGTGTCCAGACTGATCAGTGATTTCAAGAAGGAAACTTATATACATTGAGGACTTGGGGGGGAGAAGAAAGAAGAGGAGTTGAAGGAGGGGTAAATGTGGGATGAAGATAACAGGAACAGGTTAAGGTGGGGGCGGTTAAGGAAAGAAATGGGAAATAGCACTAACAAATGGGCAGGTGAGTGTTTCACCTCAAGGATGGGGATGGGACATCTCAATACACAAATAGGTGTGAGATGACATGGGGCAGTGATGAAAGGCTAAGAGACTGTGGCATTTTAGAAAGCCAAAAGGCCAGCTAGATTAAAAGAGAAAATTAAAGAATATATTCTCTCAAGAGGAAAGCTGGAACAGAACAGAAAGGAAAGAAGAGACGACTTGGAGCAGATAGGAGAAGATAGGTCAAGAGGAGAAAATGAGAGGAGTTGGTTATTATATTCCTTTGTCTATACACCTAGCATTTTTTATTAGATTTTCTGAAATAATAATCACAGCCACGAAACCGGTTGGGCCAGATGGTTTTGAAAAGATGTTGCAGATGTCTTTGTAATAATAAAAATATATATTACAGCAAATATTATTAACTTGATTCTGAGATAATGACATTTAATAAGTAATAATCAAAGATTAATAACAGATTTAATAACAGTTAGCCATATTACTCAAATAGGCAAAATAGGCAAAAAACCAAAACAACAAAAAAAAAAACAACTCAAAATAGGCAACAGAACAGTGGAAATATAACATATATAACGAGGGGAAAATGTATTTCATAGAATACACTGAAGATGGATTCGGAAATGATATAGTGTATGATATATGTAATGATATATTGTAAAGCCAGGTATAAATCCACATAAAAGAAAGTATCTTGCTGTTATGGCAGAGTGTATGTACTGTAAGCCAGAATGCGCTACATCAGTGATCCTAGGTGGACATGTGTGTACCTTTTTAGGTTTCATTCCATGTGAATCTCTGGTCTTAATTTTTCCAACTTTAACCATTCTAAATACTGGTTTGGACAGTTGAATTGAACACCTATTGGATAATCCTTCCTTTAGTGCAGCCATTTGATTTTCTGCCAAGTAACTATGCTGTGATGAGTATGGTGTGTTCCAGCAGTTGACAATGGCGGCTCAGTCTGCACCACCAGCTAGGCCCAGCAGAGCACACTCATGCATCTTAGCAACGGATCACTATGCCGGAGACCCTGAGGAGTGTCAAGGCTCCCTGCTCCAGTGCTTCCTGTATTTTGCTGATCAGGAAGATCTTTCTGACCACGAGAAGGTCTCCGATATGGTCAGCTGGCTTACGGGGAGAGCACTGAAGTGGGCCAAGGCCGTCTGGAATCAGGGAGGAGAGGCCCTGCATGCCTATGACCAGTTCTGTGCCCAGTTTCACAAGGTATTTGACCATGCTGGCCAGGCACACCACATCCATCTGTGGAAGCCTGCATTCAGTACAACATTCGGCCACTATGAGTACCAGGCTATGTCATACAGCCTCTCCTCAGCACCCAATGTTTTTCAATCCCTTATTAATGACATGCTGAGGGAGATGCTGGGCAAGTTGGTCATTGCCTACATCGATGACATCCGGATTTATTCAGAGACTCTGGAGGACCACATCCAACATGTCCGTAAGGTCCTCACTCAGCTGCTTCAAAACCAGCTTTACATTCGCGGGGAGAAGTGCGTATTTCACATATCCAAAATTTGATTCCTCAGGTATGTCATTGATGTCCACTGTGTCCACATGGATGGGTACAAAGTGAGGGCAGTGACAAGCTGTCCCAAGCCAGCCATGGTGCGGGATCTCCAGCAGTTCCTAGGATTCGCAAACGTCTACTGGCATCTTCATCCAGGCATCCAGGCAGTGTCGCCAGCCCACTCACTAACCTCCTGAAGGGCAGGGCCAAGCACCTGCGATGGAGCCTGGAAGCAGAGTCCGCCTTTACAAATCTCAAAGCTGCCTTCACCACGGCACCCATCCTCATCCTCCCTGGTCCAGCAAAGCCCTTCATTGTGGAGTTGGATGCCTGAGACAATGGTGTGGGAGCAATTTTCTCTCAAAGGGCAGGAGAGAGGCCCAAACTCCACCCAGTGGCCTTCTTTTCTAAATAACTGACCCCAGCCAAATGGAACTACAGTGTGGGGGACTGGGAACTTCTGGCCGTCAAGCTGGCCTTGGAAGAATGGAGGCACTGGATAGAGGGATCCCTGCACCTGGTCCTCAAGACAGCATGCAAGCTCAACTCAAAGCAAGCACGTCAGGCATTGGTCTTTGAGCAGTTCAACTTGGTCATGTCATTCTTTCACGTGCTTCCTGCAGTTGAACGAGCGGGAACTCTCTGCCCAGACCCAAGTCAGGACCCCAGCATCATGCCCAGCTAACCTTGTCTTTGTTCCTGCAGCTACCTGCCACAAGCTCCTCAGATGGGCTCACTGCACCTCCAGAACCGAACACTTAGACATTGACTGCAACCTTGAGCTCTGAGCAAAGTACTGGTAGCCATCCATGTGCTGTGATGCTCAGTGCCAAGTCAGCTCCTGCAAGGAATGTACCCAGAGCAAGACACCCAGAACTCTACCATCAGGTAAACTACTGCCACTTCCTGTGTTGTTCTGTCTAGGGGACAGAGAAAAAAGGTACCTTACTTATTAGGTAATAATACGAATTCTTTACGGTCATTGGTCTCCTGGGACAACAACAGAGACTATGGGGAACAGCCCCAAAACTTTTAAGGTATATAAGGCACACCCAATTGGGTTCGGGGTTCTTCGGCTCTGATCAGGTCAAGCGTGCGCATCTTGGTTCAGGCTCTGATCCCAGCTTAAGCGACAACGGTCTACTTCTCCAGGAAGACTATTTCAATAAACCTACTATATTTTTATCTACAATTTGACTCTCGTGAATTTGCTCCTTCAAACAAGGGACACGTGGTAGGCGGCCGCGGGGCCGTTTACAACACGGTTCTCCAAATCAGTCTAGTTCCTCCCCCTACCAAGACTACCTACAGCCTGGAGAATGGCCAAAGTACTATATGAGCATATGGGCTTTTAACCACTGTTTTACCCCTGGGATGACACGCCCACTGACAACCCCAACATTGTCTGGTGCTCCACGCGGAACCTGTGTAAGACCTGCAAAAAGTTAAGTGCCTGCTTTATTGGTCCCTACAAAAGTATAAAAGCTGTTACCCCAGTGTCATACCTGCTCGACATGCCTGCTTACTCCTGGTTATCTCCAGTGTTCCATGTCTCTCAGCTGAAGTGCCATGTTCCTGGACCCCTGGCACATGACACCAGCATCAAGGGCGCTCCTGTGCTTCTGGATGGTCAGCCAGCTCCTGGACGGACTCTGTCACTCTTTCATGCACTGTTCGCTGATCGCCAGAACTGTGCCTGTTTCTTATCCTTGATTCTGCCTCAAATTTTTGGATTGCTTGAACTGTTACCCATCCTCATCCTCATCCTTAATGGTGTTAATGAACACCATTACACTACCTAATGTTAACTGTCAAAGTAAACAAAAGAGAAAGTTACATTATTCATGTGTCCCTCCCCCACAGTTAAGGCTAGATTAGCTACATGTAGTTATTTAGCATCATATTATCTTCTCCATCCATAGCTTTCTCCTTTTTTTCTCACTCTAATAAAGATAACTCCTTTATTTTTCATGCATATTTTTTGCCCTCAGGGGCTGTCCACTGGCCTGGGGCCCCAAGCAGTTGCCTGCCTTGCCTGATGGCAAGTGGTACCTGTCAACTTAAAAGTTTACCTGCAACAGATAAATTAACTGAATAGCTAAGTGGTTTGCAAAAGACTACAGGCCGGTTTTGGTAATAGGGGTTAACAAGGACAAGGGGTTAACAGAAGTTTTAGAGATCTCATACACAATTTATATGTTGCTATTGAGAAATATAATTGTGTCTATACACTGTAAAAATGCTGTAGTTTTTACAGTAATTTTGCAATAATTTACTGTTTGATGTTTTTACAGTTTGTAATTGTATCTTGCAGTGCATTTTTAAACTTCGGTATCTAGAGATCAAGGCAGTTCCCTTCTTGTTTTGGACACAGCCAATTGTAGAATATTCAAGATTCTGCCACAGAGAACTGAGAAGTGCATGTGTGTCTCTCATATGTACGTATATTTACATGATTAATTGATTAATGTTGTTCCATATGTGCCAATTTACTTTTTAAGCGTTGTTCCACCTTATATAAGAATAGTTAGCTGTGGATTTTTATGCATTAGCATTAGCAACGTTTTGGCATTTTTTTTTCCTGTGTGAAATGCTCTTAAAGCTAGCTTAGCTAACTAGCAAGTTAGCATTAGATTAACTCATAAGTTTACCAAGTTATATTAAAGTAAATTTTGCAACAAGAAGTGTAATACTATTTTAAGTTTTACTCTATGTATCAAGTTATACCATAATTTTCCAAATTGCTCATTTCCCTGTGGTGTACCTGAGTGTACCAGAACGTTTAAAAAATTTGCAGCTTTCAAATCGCATTTTTACAAAAATTATAAGGCGTAACAAAGGTCTGTTAAGAGTTCAACATATGAACAAATGCATAAAACATTGATTTGCCAGATTGAATTGTGTCAAACTACATTTACAAATTTGAAAGAATTAAACATTTCAATGGTCATATACACGAAGGCAGGAAAATAAAATATCCTTTTAGGAGTTGTGAGAAGACATTTGGTGTCAAATCCACGTTTGCATCTCATATCTCAAGAATGCATAGAAACAGTTCAGCTGAGCATGTACATGAAGAACTCACAAAAATCCATCTCAAAACGTGAGTCAGCCCTCCTGTTCTGAAACTGAAATTTGTGAGGAACTTGAGTCAGGTGAACCGTTTGATAGTGAGCTCTACCTGAAAAATGTGTCTTTGTTTTATTTAAAACTTCAGGCGAAGCTACTTTTACCTCCATCAGTTATTCGGACGGTCATTGAACAGTTCCAAGATATTTATGTCTTTGCTCAGTCAAATCTCTTTTTAAAACTCAAAGAGAAATTGCCTTTACTTGGGGTGCCTTACACCACAATTACAAATGTGATTGAAGAGCTCAGAAAGGACGATGTATTTACACAGTGCAATGGTAATTTACACACAGATCAGCACCGTAAGACAGTTTTCAAAAATAGCTTCAATTATGTAGAACCACAGCCCTTGTATTTAGGTGCTAATGATTCTGGGAAAGAATGCTTTGCACAGTATGTGCCAATAAAAGAAACCCTTAGTGCCCTTTTTGAGTCTGACTCCTTCAAAAAGCAATATATTGAATCACATTCTCGCCTTTCTACCAACAATGTGTTGGAAGATTTATGGGATGGACAGAATTCCACTGACAATGCATTGTTCAAAAGTGGCACATCGTCATTAGCTTTGATTCTCTATCAAGATGCCTTTGAGGTTGTCAATCCATTAGGATCAGGCCGAAAAAAAACACAAGGTACTGGCAGTGTATATGACACTTGGCAACATTTTGCCACACAACAGGGCAAATATTGATCATATGCAGCTTGTTCTCCTCTGCAGGGAACAAGACATGAAGTACTTTAGACAGAAAAAGCTTTTCAGTTTACTGATCAAAGACTTGAAGGACCTAGAAGATACCAGCATGGTTTTAAAGGATGGAAAAGTTGTTAGAGGTCCCCTGTGTGCAATATCTGGAGATAACCTTGGGTCTCATGGTATTGGTGGCTTTCCAGAAAGTTTCAGCAAAAGCTCATTTTTTTGTAGGTTTTGTGATATTCGAGTGTTGTCCACTTGAAACTTGTTCAACAAGGACAAAGCAATCCTATCAGCAGAATGTACAAGAACTTGTAGCATGTAGCACAGACTTAGTTAGTGGCATAAAATTTGACTCTGTGTTGCATGTCTGCTAGCCTGGTCTTCCACCCTGTCTTGGACATGACCTTTTTGAAGGCATAGTCTCTTATGACTTGGCACTGTGCATTAAATGCTTGGTTAATCAAGAAAAGCATTTTACTTATGCAGAGCTGAGCAGAAGCATAAATCACTTTACGTATCTTGGCAATGAAGCAAAAGACAAGCCTCATGAGATCAGCCCATGTAGTGAAAAGTTAAGCGGTCATGCAGTCCAGAATTGGCGTCTGTTAAGACTATTTCCTTTATTGATTGGACACAGGATAAAAAAATCCTTTGGAAAGTAGGGTATGGCAGTCGATTCTACTCCTTAGAGAAGTTGTTGGTTATGAGTGTGTGCACCAAAGATAACGTTTGATCAGGTTGCTTGTGTAAATGTCCTCATTGAAGAATACATTCAGACTAGAGTGGAGGTATTTTCTGCCCACCCCATCAAGCCAAAGCACCATTATCTCTCTCACTATGCTGAGCTGATATTAAAATTTGGAAGTAAGCACACTTTCTTCAAGCAGTTTGCAAGAAAATTGCATAACTTTAAGAATCTGTGTGCTATGTTTGCAGAGCAACACCAGCTTTTCCAAGCATATCTGGGCACTGGATGTCTCTTCCCACCTACCATTCAGGTTGAAAGAAGGACTGAATTTTATGTTGGTGACTATAATGACACCATCAAATAGCCACTGCAGCTTTCAGTTTTTCACAGGATACCACTTTAGCCAGCATTGAGGTCACTGTTAAGGGTACAACATACAAAAAAAGGAATGTATGTTGTTCTTGGACAAGATAAAGAAGGCATACAGATGGGTCAGATTAAGCTGATTTTAATCTATCAAAATTCAGTGTACTTTGTTGTGGGGAGGCAGCAGGCTGTGGAAATGGTTGATTTGGGTATCCACCGACCGACAAAAATTGTCGGTCAAACTATGAGTCAAACTATGCATGTGTCAAGCAAGAAGACCTCCTTGATTACTATCCACTAGCTGAGTAAAAGTTGAATGGCACATCAGTGATTATCTTTCATCATTTTTTTTCATAATTTGTAGTTATATAGCAGCTTTGGGGGAGGACATAAGAGATGCAGTGTTGGCAGTTCAATAGGAAAATTCTGGCAAATTCTTCTAATTCCTTCACACTATGGCCTTTGCTAAAAGATGTAATTGCATTTGGGCATGGCAATCATTAACATCTGCTGTTATGTATCTTTGATATAAAGCATGGAGCTCTGCACACTGACTTTATTCTGGTTTGTAATTTCAGATGTTTCATTGGAATTAATCCAGCATCAGGTTCCAAGATGGCTACCAGAAGGGTTGTGTACCAGAAAAGTGGAAAGGTTTCAAAGAAAAAGAACACGTTCAACCCACATGTGTGTACTCTTCTCAGACACTTGATGG
>JAOVVF010000036.1:21052128-21067540 GCA_028565595.1 Duopalatinus emarginatus | reverse complement strand
TGTGTGTAAATATAACTGCATTTTAAGTAATTATAATTCAAGTAATTTAAGTAATTATAATTCATGATTTAACATTATGGCCTAATACATATAATATACAACGTAGACTAAATAAAATTCTATACAAAAATACATACTAAATGTTATTATTTACAGCATTAACACAGTAACAAAGTTTAGACAATTCATTTATTAATTTAGGCAGATTCATTTATACATTTATACATTTAGACTCATTTACAAGTGACATCAAGACCCTTTGTCTACATCTAATCAACAGAACAAAGTTCAGAGAGATCAGGTAAAGAAGTGCAGAATAAATGGGACTGTGGCATGTTAGGGTAATAGAGGTGTTAGAAGAGAGGTTTATCTTGGAATTTATGAGACCACAAGAGATTCTTGAAGATAAAGAGGGATGCCACTGCTCCCAAAGCATTTGGTAAGTGAAACGTGAAAGTGAACTATTTGCCTACTGTGCTTGCACACAGAGGAAAGTGACCTCCGCATTTAACCCATCTGTGTAGTGAAACACACACCAGTGAACACACTTGCCCAGAGCGGAGGGCAGCCGCAAACCACAGCGCCCAGGGAGCAGTTAAAGGAGTTAGGTGCCTTGCTCAAGGGGCACCTCAGTCGTGTCTTGCCCCATGCAGGGGTCAAATCCCGGACCATTTAGAGCTCGAGATCGGTTCATGAACCACTCTGCCTCTTTGTAGTTTGTTTCACCACTAGGGAACCACAAACAAGAACAATCTGGACTTTGTGTAAAGAGATAGCAATACATAATGTTCCTTAGAAAAATAGTGTCCAAACTCCTTAGTCATACATTTTGTGACTTCAGTGATTCAGGAAGCATAAAAAAGTTAAGCACTTTGTCCACTGAAGAGGGCTGGAATAAGTAAAAAGAGTTTTGCCCAATAACTATTGATGTGTTTACCTTAAAAAGTCATTTTTGTGTTCATCCAATACAGACAAACAGGAGGTAGATCATAACTCAACAATGCTTTGTTGAATTGATAAAAAAATTACCTTATATACTCAGTAGCCTATTCTGAGATTGGCGACTGTCCTGCTGAACTACTTGTCATGCTTGATCTGCATGCTCTAAAAATTAGGCACTGTTGGATTTGTTGGTTCAAACTGTGTTTTGTGTAATAAGTGTACATGTGCTTGACTATTTAAAGTAATTAGTGTGTGTGGTTGTATGGGGGGGTGAGTAGAAACAAAAGGCAGAAACTAAAGCATTCCTCTATTCCAATCAATCAAAATTTGCAGTTAAGCTGTCAAATCTGAAGTGAGGTCATAACTCAGAACACCTTGATGTACAAAAAAACTTCATGGCTTAACTAGGGACCCTAAATTGAGAAAATACATTTATCCACTGGAGGGCACCACAATAAGCAAACACATGTTTGGATAATAACTGGCAATTTAACAAGTCAACCGAAATTATGTGGCCACCTTATTTGTTTTTGTTTTTTTTCCACGGGCCACAAAGTTTGCCCAATCATTATCAAATTTGGCAGATATTGGGCCAAGCCTCACAGGTTGTCAGATTTTAAAAAATTGTTTGTTCAGTGCAGTCAATTGAGTTCAGCAGTGAAAGTGAGGGCACTTCTCAGAAAGTGAGGGCACTTCTCAGCAATGTTCTTATGTGTGGACACTAGACTTTTAGGTTAAGCTATCCCATTTTGCCTCATGCCTCAATACATCTGAGTTGTTTGGTATTAATTAATTAATAAATTATTTTGATTAATGGGTTTCAGAAAGTGTAACAGATTTAAAACACAACTAAATTCTCTTAAATTTCAGGCAATATGTGAGCCCAATAGGAAAACCAGGATCTATGTTTCTTACAAACTTTATCTCGCTATATTAAAGAAAACAAAATGAGCTCATTTGAAAAAAAAAAAAATCTTTTCAGATAATTCTATACAGGTTGTTGCTGGAAAAATATATTAAAACTTGCCCTAATTTTACAACAAGAACCTTTAATTTTACAACTTTAATTTTACAACAAGAACCTCTATTCAGCTGTTTAAACGGCAGTAAACTAAAGAATATAAAAATTAAAAATATGTTTTTAAATGTGTTTGGTTACTCCCTAATGTTTACCTTACAGTTGTGGTAACAGAGAAAAGTCTTGAAGTACACACATAGCTCCCTGAACCATGATACTCTCAGGCTGGGCTGGGGGTGTGTTGGTTTATGAGAGGGAAAATAGCCCTGGCTGTCTCAAAAATGAAACAGGATTAAGGCCTTTGTCCGACTGATAATGGTGAGGGGAATTACCAATAGTTTAGGCACTTAGAGGGACTCTCATGCCAAAGCTTATCCCAGATTTGACACAATAATCATTTGAATATCAACAGTGTTTTGCAACTGTGGCACTAATGTATAAAGTTCTGTCTTTTGGTTTCCCCCAAGTAGTGGTAGTGCAGACAAATGTGTGCATGCTTTATAAGTATTTTATTTCATTAAAACCATGCATTGCCTTTTTTCTGTTCTTTTCTCATCTTTTCTATTCAAAATGATCTTATCTAACATTAACATTACCCAGTCAAAATGCTGCCATCCTCAACTTTCCTGGGGGTTTTTATAACTCTTCAAAAACAGGCTCTTGTCACCATATAGATAATAAATCATGGGAAAGCAGTGTGAGTAGCAGCAGCATGCAAGCTGCTGGCATCTGCTTATCTCCCTCATTAGACTGTTCTTTGCTGGGGCTGAGACAGGGACAGCCACAGGGATCTCACAGAGGGGAGCAATCCTGCACTTCTTCCTTACCACAACATCACATTGCCAAACCCAAGGAGTGTGACGCCCCTCAGCAATTTCCCCCTAAACAGAGAGTGGAAGAGACAGACAGAGACAGAGAGAGAGTGAGTGAGAGAGAGAGAGAGAGAGAGAGACAGAGAGAGAAAACAGTATTGTCCATATTACAAAACATTGAGTGAGATCAGCAGACTTGTCAAGAGGCCTTGGCTTGAATATGAATGATGAGAGGAGAGCAGGGTGGTCTGAGCTACTCTGGCAAAGAGAATAAGCCAAACTATCCCTGCCAACCTCACAGCAGGCAAATCAAACAGAGTTGAGACACCTCTGCTGAACTCTCTAATGACAAATCAAGAGAGGAATGCAGCATTTCACTTACAATCGAGAAACAAGGCATTCATGGTAGTCAATATTATCAGTGTTTTGTAAAAAAGTGTGTACGACACACACACACACACACACACACACACACACACACACACACACACACACACACACACACACTATTTCGTTTCTTTTTTCCAGTCCAGTCTTATTCAATTCAGTAGAGTGTCCACATAGTTCTCATCATTCAGCTGGATACAATGATGCACAAGATGAATAAAGTTATCTATGGATTTGAATGGGATGTTGCGGGTAAGAGGGGAGGATGAATGCCTGAAAAGAACCCCGTTTGAGGGGGCAGAACTTAGAGGTCAGGCCCCAGCTGCCTGATGGGGTGAAAGGGGCACCAGTGGACAGGACAGGCCCAAGAAACAGCACAAAAAAAAGAAGAGGAAAAAGATCCTGTCAAATTAAGACATGCCACCACCGAGTCCTTGTGCAAAAAAGAGTTGCTGAACGCTCACATTTCTTACAGAGAGAGCCATACATCACAACAAAATCGGACTCACACTCAACAACTTTTGCCCTCCATTATTTCAAGGAGGAGTTAACCATAGATGACCTAATTAATTTGATGAATACATCAGGGCTACAAAGGTAGGAGCTGTTTTAAATTAATATTTGCCATGCATATTTAAATTAATTTATTTTAATAAATTGGCATTTGTATTGTATTATTTCAGAGATGTAGAATGATGCATGAAAAGCTAAACACTAAAATGTTTTTAGATTTTATCAAATATAAAGGATCATGTAGAAAAGGCAATAAAACCTTTGAAAGACTGTTTTTCTGAAACATTATATAGATGCAAAAAAGAATAAAAGAAGAAGATGAAGAAGAAGAAGAAGAAGAAGAAGAAGAAGAAGAAGGAAGTCTGTCTCTACTGAAAGAGAAACATCTGTAAAAATCCAAGTTGCTTTCTAGTCAGCTAATATGTTAAACATGTTTATGTTTGAAATGTTTGAAATGGTCTGAGTCCGATATCTCTCCTCTTGGTTAAAAGGTGCATTGATAGGAGGGTCACATCTTTACTGGGGTTACAGCATTTCCTAGATGAAGACTAAATTGCTCTAAGTTGGAATTTGCAGGGGGTAAGTAGGATGATAATCAGGCCATATTATAAGGAATTGATAGTTCATTTTCTCTGTCAGCAGTAGCAGTGCCTCACCCGAAGATGTGCCGACCTGTGCAGATGGGGTTCAAAGCCAATTTCCATGTAAAAAACTCACCCTCCAAAACATAAAAAAATAAATAAATAATAAAATCCCTCTTAGTAGACCCTAGTACTGAAAGAAGCAAGAGCCTGTAAAGCTGCTTGAGCAAGCATCTATATCAGCCACTTTACAACAAAATACAAAAATACAACAAGTATCTAATCTAATCTAATTTTATTTCATTTATATGTTATGCATGGAAGGAATGGAATTAAATTACCAGGTAAGATTTTTGTGCTTGGATACTGCTGTCATGAGCCAAGAAGCTTGTCACAAAGCTTGTGACTTTGCTTTTTGAGCATAGACCAGAGCTGTTTTATGTATTGCCTCAAGCTGTTTTTTTATTCTTTCCCATTTCTTTCTTTCCTTGCTTTTACTGCCCAGATCAAACATAAGCCATGAGGCTCCAGGAAGCTTTCTGGATGACAAAGAATCTACTATTTGTCATTCATCATTTCCAATGCACTAAAACCAATTTGCCTTCAGGCTGCAGGATTTGTGCATGTGTGCAATTTAACAGACAAAGTATCCAGAAATATGCAATTGGTGGAAACGGCAGAAAAGTTTGGATGATTTAATATGAAATGCAGAAAGCAATGATAGTGTCAGGTATCACTGACTATATCCTAAGGACAGGACAGTCCTTTTTGTCTTCATTCTCTCAAATGCTAGATTGGTCTGTTTGTGTGTGATTGCTGAAGAGCATTTTACACTATCCAGCACTAAGGATATAATTATCCAAACCTAGATTCCACTAATTCCAATATTGTGTTAGCACACCTATCTTAATTGTAATCACACATGTCATAAGAAAATGGGAAACAGAACGTCTAAGGTTTTGTGTAAATGGTTAATATCAAATAAGGCTACTTAATTCCACAGGGGAAAAAAACGTGTCTTCACATTTTTGAGAAAGTTATAGAGATAGTATTGTCTTAAACTGAAATCTGACAGTACAGACTATATTGCAGTAACAATTGAGCAGGACCCACTGCAGATACAAGACCAAGGAACGTGATGACATATTAAATTGAGAAATTGAGTATCTTCGTTTTTTTTCACTACTCACCCCCCACCCCCACCCCCTCTTTCTTTATCTCACACTAAACCTTGGTGGCTCATGACAAAACTCCCATAATGTAATTCTCTCTCCCAAGCTGCTTTCATCAGGCAGTTTGGTGCTGAAATATGAATCCGATTTTATCTCTCTTTATAAATTTACAAAAGGCCCCTAGAGTGCCCCTGTGGAAGACATAGCCCATCACAGCCATGTGCCACCACTATCACTGATCTCTTGCAAATGATAATGCCACCTCTCTTTTTAATGATTTGACAGGCATCAGATGCTGTGTCCAGCAGTCATGCTGGGGTTTTAATATACTTTTCTTTATGTCTTTGACTGTTTACACAGTGTAGATCAGAAGAAAGTAGGTATTTGCTCCTATCATCTCTCTTTTAAGTATAAGCTTTATATTAAAACCTGGTCTTCCAGTACAAACTCTGAGAAGATTTTATTCTTATTGTTGTCTTTATATACTTCTTGTTCCTTTAACATTTAATGTAATTTAGACTTCAACTTGCCCCACCTGTGCTACAAAATTAATAAACACATTACTAACAAGGTCACTGCATTTTAAACGAAATCCACATTTTACATAGGTTTTAATATAACTCACTTTAAAGTTTAAAGTTGTTAAACAAACTAACTTATAATTTAAACCAGTCTTATAACATTATTATTATTAATAATAATAATAATAATAATAAAAAGAAGAAGAAGAAAAAAGAAGAAGAAGAAGAAGAAGAAGAAGAAGAAGAAAATGAAGAAAAGTTGCGTTACAACATGATACTACATAAAATAAAATTTAACAAAAACACATATTTAATATTAATTAATTAAAAATTAATCAGATTTACTTACACAGTATTATTTTAATATATAGCAAAAAAAGGGTAGGTATAAATATAATGCAGCAATTATTATTAATTTTTTTGACAACATACACTACGTCCATCCATTATTTAAATTAAATTATTCTTTCTTTCTGTCTTTCTTTCTTTTTTTTATCATCTTCTTTGTTGCTATTAGTGGTGATTGTAGTTTTACGAAAAATACAATGCAAATAAATGTATTAGTATACATAATGTATTGGTATACATAATCAATTATTCTAATAGCAGACACAACTCTCATTCAACAAATTTATTTTAAATAAATAATTTTAATTATATTTAACCTGATTTCAAAGCAATACTCTGCATTCTTAATATATGAACAGTATATTTTTTTCATTTTCTTGTGTATGAATAAATGTAATTAGTAATTTAATAGCATTTTTAAAATGATAAATAAATAAATAAATAAATCACAGAGATTAATCCAAATAAGACATGGCAGATTGACATAACATAAATATTCTGTTCACATTCCAAACTGTTGACAACTCGCATACACAAAGGCACTGGAAGTTAATAAATCATTCGTTCCGTACAAAAATCATTCATCGTGTGCAGCATTTTAATTTTTTACTCTGGCTAATTAATTTACTTAAAATAGATACAAAAAGTTATGAAAAGCTTCCTTTTTATATAATATAATCATAATTAATTTGGTAAATAAACGTAAATGAACTTTATTCCCCTTCTTGTGCTTCCTAATAAAAGACAAGCTTGCTCCCCGTATGGACTCCCCGATTACTTCAGCGAGCTCCTTTAGCTCCACTTTCGTTAACTTTCAACACGCTAGGGAAACATACTCACCGTTACTTCATTAAAATGTAAAGTAACAGAGATTATTTTGTATCTATGTGTTTGTGTACGTGTATGTAAAGTTATTGTGTAGAACACACACCAACACACACAATAAGCTCTGCTGTTTTTTTTCTATGCTCCTTTCCCGGTTGCTTCTAAACAACGCCTCTTTCATTTATTTTGCCTATTCATTATTCTTCCGTATCATATATCTAAATACAAATCTTATCACCTTAAAAGTGACAGCTTATTACATATGAACACGTGCTGATAATTTACAGCCGCTGATTTAGCTTCAATTTTCCCATCCTATTACCAGCTAATACCGCGTCACGCAGCACAACAGAAAACTGAAGAAAAATCCAACATTAGAGCATTAGAATATATAATATGCATTTTGCACTTTAGTCCATTTAAATTGCGTTTCTTCTTCTTCTTTTCTATACTGTAATTTATATTTCCTTATTATCTTTACTTTCACTTAGTTTACCATTAGCAGTTACTTCACTTCACAGGATGGTGTTTTATGTTATTATTATTATTATTATTATTATTATTATTATTATTATTATTATTATTATTATTATTATTATTATAACACAGAGTGACCACAGAAATGTGGCGTGCCATGCAAAGAATGCCACATATGTAAATTGATATAGGATAAAAATCAGCAGGCTAATCATCACTCTTTATTACCATTCCATTTTCGCAGTTGCCTTATTTATTTATAAATATTTTTATTTGTATTTACATCTTTGTAAACTGAGTCAGTCGTCCTTGTTACCGTCTCTACACGATCACCAGGAGAAATATAATTCTGTGAAATCTTTTAAAATATGCAGAGACAATGGAGCCTAAAACTAATACGTCTTCTTTAGCGTAGACATGCATGAAGACAACATGTAGAGCTCCAAGTTTCTTATTTGTCAAAAAAAAAAGCTTGCTCTTCATTATTTGCTTTGATGTTGCCCTGAATAGCACTCAATTAACAACGTAGCTAATGAGCCCACTGTGGATGAAAGACTTCTCAACAGGTATGCGAGGACGCTGCTGCTGTTTCTTCACTCTGAGAGCTCAGTGTGGTTTATGAACTTCACAGTGCTCTTAACTGCAAAGCCCATGTGCTAATATCACACAGAGAGCTGAATTAAAGGCGTGTTTGCCATGACTGACTTTAAGACTTTATTTGACAAAGAACCGGTCTTTAATCGAACATCAAACACGACAGATATTTAAAGTAAACATGTGACAGTGGAGTGTTCGGTCTTTTTTTTCGCAAATATGTTAATTATTAATTATTCTGTTAAAAAAAACAGAAATGTATTTTAGAAATGTACTTTAGAAAAGTCGCTTAATTTTATTCGCAAACAAACATAGATAGATAGATAGATAGATAGATAGATAGATAGATAGATAGATAGATAGCTAACGTATTATTTTAATCTGTCGCCAGTGTTGTTTTCTTTGTTGTAAAAGACTGTTTTCGTTATTCTACTGCGTGTGTTTACCGCGTTGTAAAAATTTATTTTTTTGTCTGCATAAATGAAGAAAAATTCTTCTTTTTTTTCTGTTTCTAGATGACAACAATGAGCCACGGGCAGGAGAGGTGTTATTATTTTTTAAAAAAAATCGACTTTTATAGTTATTAGTAGACTAATGACAATTTGAATATTTTGTGTGCGATGGTTCTGTGCCAAACTTTGTATTAAGGCAAATTAATTTTATAGTCTATATAAACGGCGCAGCCCAACATGGCGTATTAAACCTCGGCAATTCAGCTTAAACACATCTCTCACTAAACAATTTTCCACCATCCTGCACCAGCCTTCTCACTCCTGGATACACTCCAGATTTTGCAGTGCTGATGTGCTTCCTCCTTGGCGTACTAGTTGGACGATTTTGACTACTTGTCACCTTTATCTGGGAATGAAACTGTACTGAAATGTGTCTGATAGCATAGCGTTATTTTTCTGCAAACATTTATCACCTATAATATAGTCAGTCCACATATATCCTTTTACTGTTTTATGTTCCCATCTGATAATACGGTATTTACTCCACAAGCTCAGTATGTAATAATGTGCATCACACAGTCATCCAGCAACATGCAATTTTCTGTTTTAGTCAGCCACTTACTGTACATCACTGTATTATGTACTGTAATTATAAAGGATATAACAGAAAAACAGATAGCTTCGTTTTGTTCCCAAACAAACAAACAAACAAATAAACAAATAAATAAATAACTAAATAAATAAATAAATAAATAAATAAAATTTGGAAAAGCAACAAAGAAAAGTGCATGGCAATCATGATCATAATCCAACTAGCACAGACAGGCAAATCATAATAAATAAATAGCCAGAAAGGGAACACATGGGACAAAGTTATTGAGATGTTAAATCTGCTTGCTCAGGAAAGTTTGAGAATGTTATCGGGAGCCTCAGCTCAGGGATAACTGGAGGTGTTTTGCAGTCGGAATCCACCTAAAGCTGGCAATGCAGCTGTACATGGCATATGCTAAATACAGATAAGAGTGCACACTAATAGATCTGCAGAAAAGTCCCATCCATACAGCTCAATGGAAACACTTTGAATGCACTTGATAAGTTGGCTTAAGCTGAATGAAGTGTCCCATGCAACAATGAGTTCCTGTCTGAGCCTATCACAAACTTGCTGTTTGGTTAAGCCTCTGTCCAGGGGAAGGATTAGTGCAAAGCCTTCAGGATCACACTGTGTTTTCAAAATTGTTTCATTCTAAGTTGTCCTACACTCCCAAACACAGACAATCCATTATTTATGTCAAAATAATATTGTGAGGAACCATACCCTTGCAATGTTAATGTTATGTATGTAGGTCTAAAAACATATCTCATATCTTATGTTCTCATATAGCGCTTAAGTTCCATGTTACTACAAAGAACGTTTTTTTTTTTTCCATATATGTGTTATGTGTATAAGCATTGATTCTGGTTGACAATCTTGTCTTCTCTTCAATTCTTGGTAAAATTTGTTGGTAAAATCAGTCTGTCTCAGCTTAGTTTGTTTAAGGTTTAACTTATTAAAATGGAGCAGAGTAAAAGCAAGCAGTGGTCTGGTTTATGGGACACTACAGGCATTGGGCTTTAGGATAGCATGATAAGTGACATTGTACTGATCCATTATTAACAGATTGTAATGCATGAAGCCTCAGTAATTCTAATGGAGCACTGTTTTTGGATAGCTGCTCCCTGTTTTCTTTTGAAGTTGTTGTTGCTCACAGGACGGGAGGGAGGGGGATGTGTTGGGGCAACTTTTTCCATTATTTTTCAGGTTGCCTTACCTTGGAGGGGTGGTTTTGGGTGGTGTGGGAAAGAAGTTTGTTGGCCATATGGCAATATGACTATACTGTATTTATCAGAAAAGACAATCAGAACACTTTATTTTTTGTAACCATTATTTAAAAAGCATACCTTATATTCTGTGTTCTCTTCCCTACCCTCTCTTCACCTCCCACTTATTCAAGTTACATGTTGGATGAGACACCAGGAGATACCAGTGATTCCTGATCCCACTTCCTGATTCCAGATTCATCGACCTGCCAGATTCATCCTGAAACACTACGACTGCTTAGAGTCTCATCAAATGAACATGTCGGACATACCTAGAAACCATAATTTTTGCTCTGGACTGTGACTAATATAAACAGTCATCACAGGAAAACCAGGACTGATCAGTTTTACTCTACCTCAGTGTCCGTAAGTGAGCAGTTGACAAAAATAATATTTCACATTATAACTATAATACAGTTTCTGACCTATTTAGTCTGCAAAGGATTCGTAGCAACCTGGTACCAATCAGTGTTTTGTTCTGTAGATATCTGCTTATTCAGAATCATAAATACTTTATTGATCCAAGAGGGAAATTGACCCTGGTCCTGATTCCTGAATTTGTTTTCTGCCTAACCAGGTTTTTGACCATGGCTTTGTGTTTAATAACACATATAGATTATGCGTTCTAATGCCAATATACTCTAGTGTAGTAAATATATAGTTTTCTGTTTTCCCCATCACATCCTAGGAATACAAATACACACACTGACTTGAGTAAAACCTACAGGCTATTTCCATCTATTTGCCAGTAAAAAGCAACTGAACTATTCTGAACCAAAATGGCAAGAAAAGCCCCCACAATCAAATGCAACAGCTGAGTTTAAATTAATCCATGCATATTTAGAAACTGATTTTACTAATTTAATGACCTCCAAACAACAGCTTAAAAACTTTTGTTTCAATTTATGAAAAATAAAAACAAAGAAAAAAAATAGAAATTTTGAAATCACTGATGCTTAAAAATTCTTTAAGTGGATCCAGTACTGACTCATCGCCACATATATTAAGATTTTGGCCTGTAGTATTTTATTCAGTACTATGGAGATGTATGCAGTGCCAGAAAGATGTGTCACAAGGCTATCCCCACCTTTTAATAAGGCAGCTCAGCAGGCCTCAACTGTAATATATTTTACCAATAAAGAAGCTTCAAATCCCAGGTGGCCTTTTGACCACCACTGGGTACTAAGAAAGCAGCAGGCAGTCTGTGCTAACTAGGCCCTTCCATCCTTTTTAATATTAACCATCCCACTTGGCCTGTCACAGAGAAGTGGCTTAGCGCTTGATATTTTTATTTGGGCCCTGCCAAGATGTGATACCCACCTACTTTAATCTTTGTGTCTGACGTTAAGCATTGTGCTGGTGAGAAAGCCCTCTGAACTCAACCTTTGGGCAGTGCTTGTCATACACAGATGATGTGGCTGGGCAGTGGCAGCTCCTGGTCTGTCCTTGACCCAACTATTGGCCATTCAAAAGCCTTTCCCTATGACCTTTTTTACATAGCTGTTAGGTTGAAACTTCTGCTCTTGTTTGTTCTCCTGACTGCTGCTGGCATAGTGTGGTGAACAAAGCAGCTTTCAGAATTTGCCCTAAAAGAAAAGAGAGTGAATCCTACCAAAAGATGTGCAGGCGTTGACAGCTATTGACCCCTAACCTATGTCATGCACATGTCAACCCCTTTGGGCTCATGGCCAGTGATGTCTACATTCATATTCAAATGTCAAAGATTGCAGAAATGAAGGAAAATACATGTGGTTGTGGAATCTGTAGTCTTTGTATATTTTTATGTCCCTTCAATAATGGTGTTCAATAATAAATGCCTCAGTTACAAATTTTTGTATAGTCAACCTACAGAGAGAATATTTGTAACATTTAAACAGCTTATCACTTGAGATCCATCAATGCTTCAGCAGTTGACCATTTATCTATAGAGTGTATTTGACAGAGTATACCTACAGAGTAATATTAACATTTAAAAAGTTTACACTTTTATACGCTGGTGAAACTTTACTAATACTGTCTAAACCCTCTGGGGACGGACTATCCAAATATCAAACCCTCTCGAAGTACGTAGGTATAAATCAATAATAAAACAGCTACAATTTTATAACAAAGATAAAAGAATGACAATAATTATATTATTTAATAAGTGTCAGTAGTAGAAGGATAGAAAGCTCATTTGTCCATTCTAAGAGAAACGTATAATTACAAACAAGCATTCAAGACGGTGTATCCTACTCTACTCTTTCTTTTACACACACACAGAGACAGAGAGAGAGAGAGAGAGAGAGACAGAGAGAGAGAGAGAGAAACCCTGATAGAGTTATGTATAATTCTGGCACATAAATGACACACACAAGCACACCAATTCCCTGTTGCCACTTCTCCCTCATTATTTAGCTCAGTCTCCAGCGTGCTTGATTGATGCCGGAAAACCAATTGTTCACCATGGCATCCATGTCAGTCTATTACTGCACTTGGTAGTAATGACAGCCTGTCTCTTTAGCACAGATTATAGTGTTCAGTCTCAAAGCAGCAAAGTGTAGATAGGGTGAGTATAAACACCTTCATTTAGCCACCCAAAACAGAATACATTTCCCTGATTAGAGAGTCATTTTCTGTCAAACTAATCACAAATTGCTAGGTACTGGCATGGCATAAAATAAATGCATTATTGATCTATCTAACTGAAGCATATATTCATCAAGCGTTATTTCAACGCATTTGTGTTTGCATAAATATTGGATTGCACATCGGAAGATGTTAGCATGCGTCCAATACAACATGATTTAAAAAATCTTGTAATATATCATTTCTGGGAAAAAAACTATGCAAAACAAAACAAGTAACCAACCCTCCAAACAACTAAAAAAACTAGGACACAATTAATAAAAGTCCCCTTATCTAGTCCCATTGTACAGAGTGTGGTTTATTTGGAGTAGCAGGCAGAGACATGATACAGTAAAACTTCTCAGGTCTACTTTGCACTGCAACCCGTTAACCATTCTATCAGTATCAGGAAAAGACTTCACTTTCTGAAATAAGGCACTTTCTTTTCTTTTATTTGGGCAGAATGTTTAGTTGGTTGTAATGGAAACAAATTTCCCCTTATGATTACCATTTTTCCAAATTTGAAAAGCCTGAATCAGTGACTCTATTTATGACTCTTCAGAATACCTGCTCCAAATAGATCACATTGTGATAATCTCTGATCAGCCCTTGAATGAAAACTGAATGCTGCATGTGCACTAGCATAAAGTATTTGACATTAATCACCAAGATGCTGTAAGATGCATAATAAGAAATTTTTATGAGAATTTCTACCCCATTTGTACAGTGTTTATTGTTGTTAGTGGTTTTTGACATTTTAAAAAGACAGTGACATGAGGTTTTCGTTAAAACAAAAGCTACAAGCTCATAATGTGACTTGTTAGTGATGCTAATATATGTAAATAGTATTAATTACAGGCACATATCTTTCATCTCTGCCATTTGGCAGCTAAGTAATTAAAATGGGAATACCAGCAGTGGTAAAAGCAAACATGATCAAAAGAGTAAGAGGAAAAGGAAAAACTCATCTTCCTGAACGCAGCTCTCTTGTGGGCAACCAAGGCCTCATTAGAATCTGAGACACCTGGTTGTTCACCAATTAACCTGATTTGTTGTTTTTTTTACCCCCATCTTTTTGATAAATACCTGGCACAATGCATTTTTTTTTCCTTGTGATTGCATGTTAGTTTGATATGGCCAAAAGGTTACTATAACAATGTTTTTGTCTGTTACTGCTTTATATCGTAATTCAGATTGTTATAATTTGGTAAATTATTATATAAAAATATGAAAAATAGGCAGGGTTTGGATACAAGTGCAGGAAGATTTAATAATGCAAAACAAAATCATTAAGTTTCCAAAGCACCAAAATAACTAGATATGAAAAAACAAACCATAAAAAGCATCCTCACTACCAAATAATACCAAAGTTCACAGATTCAGGATTACAAAGTACAGATGAAGTGCCAACATTCATGAGAAACCTACCAAATAAGCTGTCACATGATGGCTGAAGCCCAGGGCTTAAATCATGGGTGTTGCCACCATTGAACGTGAGTGGGACGAGACATTCTATAATTGTGTGTTTGAACCCCCCCCACACTTTTAATATAAAATATTATTAGTTCATCCAGCACTGTTTTCAAGACTTCGCAAGGAATCCATTCCACCTGGTCGATAATACAAATACCGCTGAAAATCCACCCCGGGTTGTCCGCATTACTTAGGCTAGAATAACTCACCGCACGCAGGTCAGTCACAGTGTAAGCAGTAACGGTTCAGGCTGCCCGAAACTGGAGGAGGTAACGTTAGCCCGATTGCCACCTCACAAAGTATCTAACTTATTCTTTTGTTATCTGCGCTCTAAATTAAATTAAATAAGGCCATGTTAAATTAATGTTCAACTAAACAACGAAGTAGGCTTAGCCTAATAAGGTAGCCTTGGTTGATGATGATTGTTTGCATAGGTGTTGCACCATTCAGTCTGAGAGGGACATGTCCCCTTCGCATTTCATAATTCTTTGTAATCCCCCCCCCCATTTAACATAAAACATTAGTTCACCCAGCGCTTTTTCTGTTGCTTCGCAAAGGAATCCATTCCACTTCAACGATAGGAGAAAACACATACCACTGAAAGTCCACTCTGGGTTTTCCGCATGTCACTGAAGTGAATCTTCAGTACAAAGACAATAAAGGTGCATGCCAGAGGTCTGCACTGGGATTGGTTCCTGCTGGGTCCCACGAGACCAGACGCAAATCTTGCGGGCGGTTTGTACTTAGCTGCGGGCGGGAATGGGCGACTAAAACAAACACTGCAGGATTATAGACTATAGCCTAAAGGTAATTCCAAATAAATAAAATACAGA
>JAOVVF010000036.1:20996207-21009550 GCA_028565595.1 Duopalatinus emarginatus | reverse complement strand
GACGTCTAGATGGGAGCATATGTTGTTCTAGAACCTGAACATAGTTCTCTGCATTAATGGTGCCTTTCCAGACATGCCAGCTGCCCATGCCACAAGCACTCATGCTTGACTCCTGCCAGGAGGACAGGGGGTAGGGGAATGAGAGGTGTGGGACTGTGTGGTGTTTGTGGTAGGAGATGAAGAGGGTCCTGGGCAAACAGCTGTACCCAAAGGTCCAAAATTTGTTGCTATGCCCCTGACTACATGTTTTGTGATTTGAAACCTTGGCCTGCTCCTGCAGCTACACAATGGCAAATCAATTAAACAAAAAATGTTTCCTATTGGATTTAGCAAGAGTGCATGTTAAGATGCAATCCCGGTGATGGCATGATTATACAAGTGAAGGAATAATGGCTATTTTATTTTATTTTTATTTGGAAAGTAAGTCTCATTGTCTATCGTGGATTGACCTGTCCTGGTTATATTCTGCTGTTGACTGTCACCTGCATTAGTCTATTGCTCAAGGCTCCAACTGTTGCATGGCTCTAGAGATGGTTCTTCATTAGGTTTATTACTTGTCTGGTCAGATATTTCTATAATTTCTAAAACACTGGGGTTTGAGTTTTGCCTGGTTCAGCTTAATTTTGAGTAAACTTTATTGACCAAAGTCAGCTGCATTATACCCATGTCAGTCATGCCTGTGGAAGATTTTTTTTTTTGTAAAAGAAGTTTAAAACAAATCATAGGTAAAACTTTAAATTACAGCCCGCAAATTACTGGGTAAGTACAGAGTAAGTAAAGTGGATAATACTAGAAATATGTGGTTATTACTGGGTATCTTACCGTTATTACTGGGTATCTTACAAACATTTTACAAATAACGCACGTAACTATGTAGCAAATCCATTGTACTTATAAGCAAAATTATATTATATTATTATATTCAATTACAAAATTTAATTAAACGTATGGGAGTTTTTGCAAGTGACTTACCATAATAATCATCAGCACATACTTTGTAGATATTTTACACTGTTTAGCCTGTATGAACCAAGGCATTATATGTACATAGCTGACTCGTAATGAAACGGGTGTTTCTCTTCTGCTCACATGGATACGGCAGGGAATTTGTATCGTTGTCTTCCCCACTGTCCTGCTTCCTCAGCTTATCTGTAATAATAGAAGTGCGGACTGTAATTTAAAGTCCAGCTTAGTACACAGTACTTTCCTGTATCTTACCTGTAAGTGCCCTGTAATAAAGTAACTACCAGCTGTACAGAAATAATGTTCAGGCATTACAGAAATAATGAAAAGGGTTATACATTTATAGAGTTTTTAGAAATTTTATTGCTGATGAGCAAGCCGATGGGGACAGTGGCAAGGAAAGACTCCCTGAGATGTCAAAAAGAAGAAACCTTGAGAGGAACCAGACACATAGGGGAACCAATCCTCATTTAGGTGACACAGACAGTGTGATTATAAACAAAAGTGCAGGTAGACAGAGAATTAAAGTCTGAAATCTAACTCATGGTTTCTACAACTGTAGGGGGGGTCTCAACATCCAAACAGCCCAGTTTACCAAAACACTCTATAACCATGAACCCTTTAGCTCTATGCCTTGAACTACGGGAAAACTATGTATATGCTTGATTAAACAAATATGTTGTCAGCCTAGACTTAAAGACTTGAGATTGTGTCTGACACCTGAACACTAATTGGAAGGCTGTTCCACAGTTGTGGAGCTCTATAAGAGAAGGATCTGCCCCCTACTGTAGCCCTCACAATTCGAGGTATCAGCAAATAGCCTGCACCTTTCGATCAAAGTAGGTGTGGAGGATCGTGAGAGACTAGAAGTTCGCTAAGGCGCAAGACCATTCATTGCTTTGTACGTTAGTAGTAGTATTTTATAGTCTATGCAAAATCTGACCGGGAGGCAGTGCAGTGTGGCTAAGACAGGGGTGATATGTTCATATTTTCTGGTTCTAGTAAGGATTCTGGCTGCTGAATTCTGGACTAACTGCAGTTTGTTTATGCACCTATGGGAACAACCAGACAACAAGGCATTACAATAATCCAACCTAGAGGTAACAAAAGCATGTGTAAGGACCCCGAGCTTGTTCATAAAGTTGTTCCAAACTCTCGAGGTGAACTGGGGTCCACGGTCGCTGACAATGTCTTCTGGGATCCCGAAATACCTAAAGACGTGAATAGGACCTCTGCAGTGTTGAACGCTGTGGGCAAACTGGGCAGGGCGATGAAGCGGACCGACTTCGAGAACCGATCAACCACTACCAGAATGGTGGTGTTCCCTTGTGAAGGCAGAAGATCGGTCACCAAGTTGACCGCGATGTGAGACCAGGGATGCTCCGGGACGGGAAGCGGCATCAGTTTGCCCGCCGGCAAGGATCGGGGCACCTTAGCTATGGCACAGACCGAACATGACTGGACGAAGTCATTGACATCCTTACTCATGGAGGTCCACCAGTATTTGCCGGTTAAGAGGTCCAATGTCCTTCGGGTACCAGGATGACGGCGCTCCGTGTGCCCAGGCGATGAGGCGGCTGCGGAACTCAGCTGGTACGAACAGGAGGCCAGGAGGACATTGGCTGGAGCCTCTCAACGGTTGCTTGGCTCGAATGAGGTCGTCTAGTTCCCAGGTTATTCTATGGATAAATTTGTTAGCAGGTATGATTGGTTGCACAACATGGTCATAGACTTTGTCATAAATTCGTGACGGAGCATCGGCTTTACCGTTTTTCGACCCGGGGCGATAGGACAATGTGAAATCAAAACGTGCAAAAAACATAGCCCACCGGGCCTGCTTGGGATTTAGTCTCTTTGCAGCTTTTAAATACTCTAGGTTCTTGTGGTCGGTAAAAATGATGAATGGATGCTTGGCACCCTTCAGCCAATGCCTCCACTCTTCTAGGGCTAGTTTTACGACCAAGAGCTTGCGGTCTCCCACGTCGTAGTTCATAGTGGACGTAGTGGACATTTTTCAGGAAAAGAAAGCTATGGGATGCATCTTGGCTGGCATTCCGTGACGTTGGGACAGGACGGCGCCTACGCCCACATCTGAGGCGTCTACCTCGAGGATAAACGGCAGTTCGGGATCGGGTTTTAACACTGGGGCGGAGGTGAAGGCGCGTTTGAGTTCGCAGAATGCGGCGCGGGTGGCTAGATTCCAGCGCAAGCTCTTGGCATTCCCCTTTAACAGGTGGGTAAGGGGGCTGGCTACGACGCTAAAACGGCGGGTAAAACGGCGGGTAAAACGGCGGTAAAAGTAGCCCAGAAATCTTTGTAGCTCTCTGGGGGTTCTAGGGACCTCCCAATTTTCCACTGCAGTGACTTTCTGGTCCGATGTGGTAGCCCAGGAACTCTACTTGTTTCTGATGAAACTGGCACTTCTCCCCTTTCACAAAGAGCTGGTGCGGCAGAAGTCTTCTTAACACAGTGGAGACATGACGCACATGTGATGGTAAGTCTGGGGAAAAGACCAGTATATCGTCAATGTAGGCTACCACATATTTACCCAACATGTCTCTGAGTACCTCATTAATCAGATGCTGGAAAACGCTGGGTGCCGAAGCTAATCCATACGGCATAACGAGATACTCAAAGTGACCAGGGGTGGTGCTAAACGTCGTTTTCCGCTCCTGAGGTCCAACTTAGTGAAGATTTTGGCCTCCCGTAACTGTTTCAGAGCTGAGGGCACAAGTGGCAAGGGGTAGGGGTAGGGCACGGTCACCCTGTTTAGGCCACGGTAATCAATGCAAGGTCTAAGGCCTCCCCCTTTCTTCTCGACAAAGAAGAACCCAGCAGACGCGGGGGAGGTAGAATGACGGATATACCCAGCCTCTAGAGCCTCCTGGATGTACTCCTCCATGGCTTGTTTCTCAGGAAGGGACAAGGCATAGATCATTTCATGTGGAGGCGTGCATCCAGGGAGCAGATCGATCTTGCAGTCATATTCCCGATGAGGAGGTAATCCCTCAACCCTCTTCAGGCTGAATACCTCCTTGAGGTGGGAATAGCAATCGGGAATATTGACTGCGTGATCTGGCTGGGGGCTCTCAATGGACGTGGATCGTAGTGGGATGGGCCATGCGCTGAGACACTTGTTGAAGCAGAATGTAGACCAGGCTTGGATCTCGCGTTGTCTCCAGGAGATCAGTGGGTCGTGGGGGCTCATCCATGGCAGGCCCAGAACTATAGGATAGTCGGGGGAGTGGGTAACAAGCAGCTCGATGTCCTCTTGGTGCAGAACTCCCACGTGGAGCCGAAGGCGGGGTGTGCGCTCAGTTACACTGCCGTTGGGGCCCCCATTGATCGCCCGGAGCTGGAGAGGATGTTGGAGTTCAATGGCAGGGATGCCTAGGTTGGTAAGCGTGGCCTGGTCAATGAAGCTCCCTGCAGCCCCCGAGTCGATCAAAGCTAGGAGAGAGTAAGTTTCACTTAGGTAGGTGATCTGTACTCTAATCGAAAACTCAGAGATGGCGAGAGGTGGAGGGCGACTCAGCTCGTTGGTGCGCGTGACGCCGGCGGTTCCCCGGACTGGTTGTTCAGGGCAGCACTTTACCCTGTGACCGGCGTCAGCGCAATAGAAGCACAGGTTCCCTCGGGCTCTCCTCTGTCTCTCCTCCTTGGTGAGGTGCGTGGGGCCCACTACCATGGGCTCAGGGTCATCGGGTCATCTCAACACGCCAGCTCCTTCAGCACCTCCGGGCTCAGCCCGCGACGGAATGCTGCCTTGAGAGCCGGCTCATTCCACCCACTGCTAGCTGCCAGTGTGCGGAACTCTTGTGCGTACTCAGCTACACTCTGCTCACCCTGGAACAGAGAGGAAAACAACTCGCCGGGATCCCGGCCCTCAGCTGGATGGTTGAACGCGCTTTTAAATTGAGCTAAAAAATTCTGATAGGAACGAATCTGCTAACCTGCATGGTTCCACATTGCAGTCGCCCACTGTAGTACAGCTTGCATTGGAGCAGGAAACCCGTGCACTGGACGGGATCGCCATTGTAGTGCTCGGGTAAGGCGATGGGAAGGGGTTTCTTGGCCTGCGCTTAGTGAGACCCTCCCATAGTGAGCGTGCCTCGAGCTCCTGGATGATTGTTGTGCCCCATGGGCGAGTTGCTGTTGAAGGCGGCGGATCTCTGCTGCTTCCATTTTGGTGGCGGGCCAAACTGCAAGGACCAGACCTGACGCCAGGAAGCAAGTGCGGACAGTTTATTCAAATTAACAACAACTAGAACAAAAGGGGCTCAGAGTGGTGAAGAAAACAGAGAATACACTGTAGAACACAAATAATAAGAAGAGTCCAGAGTCCAGCTAAATTGTCCGCGTGGGTATGACCACTTTGGCCTGAGAATGGAAACTGAAACAAAAAAAACACAAGAGACTCGTGAGACAAGTACACAGAGAACACGTGACCAGAAATACAAAGCCATAGGACTGTGACAAGGCTAACAATAAACAAACATACACTAGCGTGGAAGAAAGAATACTTAGCTTTGTATTGTGGAGCAGTAAGACATATGGTCAGACCCGCAGAGAAGCTCAGCCAGAGAGCACATTAAAAAGGGAGGGCAGCCAATGAGAAGCTTCCCTCCCAACTAAGCACAGGTGTAGTAAATTCTGGCTGAGCACCCTGCGGGTGGGGCAGGAAATGCTCTTCTTCAGCGCGTGGGTTTTGGTGTAGTTTTGGCTGACTGGCGGCCTCTAGTGGCCACCGACATGACAGCATGAACCAGTTTTTCTGCATCATGTAGTGACATCATACTTCTGATCTTAGCGATGTTTCTAAGATGATAGAAGACTATCCTGGTGATATTATCTAATCACACCATGGTCTTTAACAGCTGTACATGGTGTAACTGAAAGACCATCCAGAGTCAACAAGGAATCAGAAACTTTACTTCTAGCTGCCTGTGGACCTAATACTAGTACTTCTGTTTTATCAGAATTTAGTAATAGAAAATTGTTCAACATTCACTGTCTAATGTCCTTCACACATTCCTCAACTTGACTAAACTGGTGTCTCTCATCCGGATTTTCAGACACATATAATTGTGTATCATCAGCATAACAGTGAAAGCTAATACTGTGTTTCCAAATAATATTTCCCAAAGATAATATACACAGAGAAAATAATAACGGGCCTATAACAGAACCTTGCGGAACACCAAACTTTACCTTACTTGGCATAGAATAGTCACCATTTACATCACCATAACTGATAACGGTCACGCAAACAAGATCTGATATGAAGATATGAACATATCTGTTGTGCTACAACCTTTTCTAAGATCTTGGACATGAAGGGGAGATTTAATATCAGTCTGTAATTAGACAGCTGGCAGGAGTCCAGATTAGGTTTTTGAATTCGAGGTTTAATAACTGCTAATTTAAATGATTTAGGGACATAGCCAGTACTAAGAGAGGATTTTATTATTTTTAAAAGAGGTTTGATTATTTCCGGTAGTATCTCTTTGAGGAAAGTGTGTATGAAATTAAATATACATTTTTTGTATATTAGATTTTAATGAATAAACTAGTGAAATTAGCTCTGTCTCTTGGAGAGGGTTAAAAGACTCTAAACACTGATCTGATGTAGCTATACTAACATCAAATTGGTTTGTTACTACACTATCCAGAGTACAATGGAATGTTGACTCTAAGCATTCGGTTGCCTGATCAAGCTCAGTGGGGTTGGATGGCAATCCAATCAAATCTGTTAGACCTGGGAGTTTACCGACAAATCTATCTGCAGTAATTGTTGTAAATGTACATTTCAGGCTGTACTGATGTGAAGAGCATATATTTTGATTAATACATATTTTAAACGCGATCAGGTAATGGTCCAAGATAGCATCGGACAGTGAAAGCGTAACTACATTATCTATATTTAATCCAAATGTTAGTATTAAATCAAGTGCATGACCACCCTTATGACTGGGTCTTATTACATTCTGATTAACACCTACTGAATCTAGAGTGGACAGCACTGCAGTTTTCAAGGGGTCATCGGGGTTATCAAAGTCAATATTAAAATCCCCAACAATTAAATCTTTGTCTACAGAAATAGGTAGGTTGGAGATAAACTCTGTAAATTCCTGAAGAAATGTAGAATATAATGTATATAATAAATAATAGAATAGACTCCACAGACTTATTTTTTCCAGTTATGTATGTTATTTTAGTATACAAAACCTCAAATGAATTAAGTGTTTCCTGAGGTTTGTGAGTGACGCCTAGATTATTATAATAAATAACAGTGACACCTCCTCCTCTACCAGTTAAACAAGGTTGGTGTATATAGTTATATCTAGGAGGACTAGCTTCATTTAATTCTACATACTCATCCGGTTTAATCCATGTTTCAGTTAACACAGTACATTAAATGCCTGATCAGTAATAATTTCATTTATATTAAGTAATTTACAATTAAGAGACCTAATAAATTCAGTAGGCATTTAACATTCCTCATTCCGCAGTGTCATGTGTCTACTGGAATTATATCATACAAGGTATTATCAGGTAAGGTATTACTGCACAGAGGACTGTGCAGTGGCTGTCCATGTGTTCTTCGAGATCAAGAATTCTTTGGCATCCATGGGATATAGATAGATATATAGATATATTTGTTTAGAAACAGAGCCTAGCCAGCCAGTAGTCAAACGTGGAATCTCCTGATCCGTAGTTAGACACGTTACCCATTTCACCACTGGCCCATATATGGGAGCAGAAGACTCACCATAGTAACATAGTAAAACATGACATCTGACACAGCACCTCACCTGGGGAGACAACGGGAGTAATGGGTATTTTAGTGTCCATCCAAATGCGATTCAGGTGTGTGACGCGGATTCAGTTCTATCTGCCTTACCCACTGACTTGCCAAGGTAGGTCACTCCTGCAGCCTCAAGGAACTCATCATGGAGAAACCAGGGTGTAGCACCATCCCTAATTTAATCTAAAGGTGCAGGCTCTGTGCTGATACCTTGAATTACGAAGGCTACAGAAGAGGACAGATCATTCTCCACATTTATAGAACAGCCTTCCAGTTAGTGTTCAAGACTCAGAAACTCTCTCAGTTTTTTAGTCTAGGCTAAAAAATATTTGCTTAGTCATACATTTTGTTAATAAGTGTAGAGCTTATGTCACAGGACTTGCCATACCTAGTTTTGCTGGCATTCCTTCTTGCTTTCTGCACAATATACATTTTATGTCAATCAATGTCTATCAGCAAAGAGTCAAGGAAGTCAGGCTTCATGTTATAACTATAATTTATTTCCTGGTTATACACTTGCATTTTAGCAAAGGTATAATTTGTAATTTTGCTATCTGTGTCACCTAAATGAGTATTGGTCCTTTCAAAATTTCATCCTCTTTATGTGGATGTCATTTTGTGGACTATTTTTCCTTGCCATTGTTGCTGCTCACTTTCTGACGAGGGATAAAATTTATATTAATGTATAATTCAGATCCTGTATTTCTCTAAAGCTGATTTGGGAAAATGTCCTAATTGTTGTAGCCCCCCCATCTAAGACGTGGCTCCCAAAATGCCTACAACCCCCAGTAAGGGTGGGTGGGTGGGGGAAGATGTCTTTGCAAAGCTACATGTGTGCCATAGAAGACCATACCACTCACATACAGCTTGAACTGGAAGGCCACCCCTGCGGCCATGACGGAGAATGTGGACAGAGAATGTGTACAACTTAAGCAACATTTATCAGACCTTGCCTCATAAAAGAATGCTAGGTTCGAGTTAGCTATCGTTGTGTGAGCTAACTCGTATCAGTTACAACAACAAAATTTTTAGGTAATATAATGACACATTTTAGTTACACAGTGGCCGAGAAAGTCCATTGCACTGCAAGTTAAAAATGTGCTGTAAATTCTCTTAATACTAATATTATTAATAATAATTAGACATTAGAAAAGTATTATTATTATTATTATTATTATTATTACTCAAATGTGTAAATCAATTATTTAGATTTTAGTAATGCATAATCTAATATTGAAGTCAAGTTTAAATCAATCATTTCTTCAATCTTTATAAATTGACTTTTAACATACTAACACACAAGCAAACAGATAAGAGAATAACCAATACAAACTTAATGGTAAATGATCTTAAATTATACACCACAAGATATAACTAAAGTTTTAAAAAAAAAAAGGTATTGTACAAGTTGTATCAAGTTGTACTGCCAACTCTGTTGTCCCCCAGCTCTGACCAGCTGAACTCAAGATTCCCATCTTTAGACCAGCTTGACCAAGCTTAAAATCCAAGCTGTCCAAGGACTTGTTGAAATAGAACTAAATCTGGCTCCTGGGATCAATGCTGAAAAATTGGTTTAATGCACCTGCTCTGATTTGTTGGACCTTTGTTGGATGATTGAGTTTTTCATTGTAACATAAATGATTATGTTACAATGTTACATAAATGTTACATAAATGATTATGTTACATTGTAACATAAATGATCATTGATGATTTGTTGGATGATTGAGTTTTTCATTGTAACATAAATTGAAACACTTATAACAGTGTTTTAAGAATGAAAAATGCAGACTTGAAATAAATAACTGTGACAGTCCAAATGACATTAAGGTATTGACAAACATGATGTGTGTTTAATTAAACATAAGAATAAATTATTCAATGCCAAACAAACATGAAAAGTTACTTCTTGTAGTTTGCATCTCTCTCTCTCTCTCTCTCTTTCTCTCTATCTGTGTGTGTGTGTGTGTGTGTGTGTGTGTGACAGAGAGAGAGAGAGAGAGAGAGAGAGAGAGAGAGAGAGAGATGTGTCACCCAAGAGGTGTGGAGCAGTTAGCAACAATGGCCAGCATTCCTGCCTCTTTGTGCTGGTGGCCCCTGGTATGCGTTTACCCACCTCCCTACCTTCTCCTCTTTTCCCCTCCTGTCCTTTCCCTACTTCATAGACTTCACTGACAAGCTAATCTTTGGGCTAAAATCCTCTTGACTATTCATTCTGCAGCAGCAGAACACCTCTCAGTCAATAAAACTGCAATATAAGGCTTGAGCTGTCCAGAAAAGGAGGATGATTAGGGTGTTGAGCAACTGGAAGAAATTTGGTGATACTACCTGCATTTCTCAGACTCCACCCAGCTGGTAGGTTGGAAACAGATTGACACAAATAAAGAGAAAAAAATACAAAGAATGAGAGAGAAGAATGTGTCTCTGATGGTAGCACACCAAAAGGCAGGTTATTAAGACACAAAGCAGATTCCCTGCTGGGTAAGGAGAAATAGCCACAGCATAGTGAAGGCACATCTGAAAGGAAGTCAGTCCACTCACTAAATTGTTCTAACCACCTGTGTTTTATTTCTCTGTTTTTTTTTTTTGTTTTTTGTTTTGTTTTTTTTGTAGTTTAGCAATGTTTTGGACTAAGGCTTGGGATGGTAAAACCCTCAGACAGCGATGGCAGCAAAAATGTCACCGTGAAGACAATTACTTAACATTAATCAATTAATTGACAGGTAGACACAACACTGTAGAAAATGGTTAAAAATAAAAATATTAAAGATATGATATTTGCTTTTACTAATACACGGAACATTCTCATATTAAAAAAAAAATCCAACATCAACATTTTAAATACAGATTAAAGCAACTCTGATTCAGGTTTCCAGACAGCTTAGTGTACCACTGCCAGAGCTCCACAGAGTGCACATATTACTATTGATCTTTAGCGGAAGCAAAGCTAAAGCAATTAGTACTATAATTGTTCCAGTTGCTCCACCTTAGTCAATGACCCAATTTCTATGCTGTTTGCACACTTATTTAAAACAAATCTGTTACATATATATTTTAGGGATCAGCAGACCACTTTTTACAGCCTCCACTGACATGGTAAGTCAATGCAATGTTAAAGATGCGAGAATCAATATGTTCCAGTCACTAATGCCACAGGGAGTCACTCAAAACCCTGTCAAATATTGACCACCATTATCCCGTCTCCAGTATTGCACAGGTGAATTATTGTCACATTTTAAAACACCACCACATGTGTATTGTTCTTAAAAAGCAACTATAAAATTATAATACATTAAATGAGTTGATGTTTATCAAAGGGGAAACGGAATTATTATCTTAATTAAGTTTAAAGAAGAAGCACCAAATGTGTGACCTTTAAGCCTCTCTTTTCCTGAGCTTCTCTGCCTAATAGTTACATTTCTTTAATGACTAACATTCAGATGTCTTATGGGTTGGATTTTTCGTAATGTATGTGTTGCATTACTGTCTGACCTATTAACAAAATTGAAGTGGAAATTTGCACCAGTCCACCACTAGAGGGAGAGCCGCCTTTAAAAGGACACACCTAGGAGGAAGTTGGGCAGGGTTATGTTTGGTTTATCTGTTTCTCCTGGTTGTGATAGTTAGGAAGTTAGGTAAGACTATGTATTTGATTTTCTTTTGTTTGTTAGGTTAATTAGTTTTCTCTTGGAAGCTAGTTTGGTTTGGTTTGTTATGGTTCTCTTCTCACTCTTCCCCATTGTTTTGTGGGTTGTCCTCTCATTACCTGTTTATTATAAAGCTCTAATTAATCAACCCTTTGGAAATTGCACTTTATGGTATGTGTAATGTGGTATGTGGAAACCGGGAAGGCATGGATCTTTTTTTATGTTGCAGCCTGACCTAGACTGGGTCGTAACAATTCAAAGCTTGTGTTTTGAATGATGTGCTATTCACTGCCACTTTCCAGCAGCATTGTTTTAATGTGTGCTCTAATGTTCTAAGGCATAATGCTCTAAGGCATAATGTTGTTATAAAGTTATTGTCTACAATTTTTCTTGTAGCCTGAGGGTGCAGTTTAAACTTTAAACCTTTTTGAAGTTTAAAATTGAAACAAGTGATTTCAGTTTTAATAAGTCCCTCTTAAATGGAATTGCAAATGATTCACTGTGGTAATTCTAGCCAGGTTCATGCCAAACATGTTTGACTCCATAAGAGCCCAACAAATTTATCTTGATCTCATCTGACTAAAAAAATCAAAATATTTATTAGGCTTCTCTTCATGTTCTTTAGCAAAAAATTATCTTGTTTTGTGCTCAGAAAGACTCCAACATGTTTGGCATGAACCTGACTAGGACTACCACAGTGAATGCATAGACCAAACAGTAAAGCATGGAGATAAAAGTGTGTTGATATGGGGCTGCATGGGTGCAAAAGGTGTTGGGGTGACATTTATAAATGGCATAGTGAATGTCTGTGGATATTCCAAAATGCTGACTGACAGTCTCCAGAGGCTTGGCAGAAGATAAATATTCCAGCAAGATAGTGATCCATAGCACACTACTATAATCTCAAAAGCGTTTCTAAATGGAAAAAGTGAGAACTATGATCTGACTAAGTAATTTAAATCCAGTAGAACACCTTTGGGGCATTTTAAAGAGAAAGTTAGAGCAACACAACCACTCCAGCAAAAAAATGTCTCTGAAGATTTGTGCAAGACTGGTATCTTCCATGCTGAAGAGGCCTGAGTCTGTAATCAGAAATAAAGCTGAACATGCTAAATATTAAAAAAATAAAGGATTTGAATCTCAGTAACGAAAGGTCTACTGACTTTTGGTGCATTGAGTTTCTAGTGTGGGGGCTGTATTTTTAATATAGCAAATCTAAATTGTTAGTTTTTAATTTTACATAAGAGCAAATAACCCACTGTTCAACTTAAATAATGCAATTGCTGTAAGGTTTTGAAAATTGAACAGAGGCATACTCATTACTGGGAGATAATGTAAGTGACAACATTGTCTTGACTGTTTCATCCACACCTACCTTTTTAATTCAATTTATTTATTTTTTATTTAGTTTTGATTGCTTTCTTCTCACTATGGCCCTTCTCACACCCTTGGTTTTTGTTAATCTACTGTAGTGAACCTGCGGACAATATTTTGATTTTTTTCTTTATTACTGTTTTACACTCATTAACCCCCCCCTCCCCTCCCCATCTAAATGCCCCCTCAATGTCTGGGTGTCTGGATAAGCCGTTTTCCAGGACAAAGGACTTTCTTCTAGCGTCCACATTAACACCTCAAGGACTACAGAACATGAAGATATGATCCTTCTGCTCTGGCTCAAGCAACAAAGGCGATCGTAAAGATAAGTTAGAAGGCTTTATTGTTCAAACACTCAGGCTGACCCCCAGAGTGACCGTAAGGCGGTCGTTAACAGGAACAGACAAGCTTCATAAAACCACCATGTGGAACTTTCCATACAGAACTTTCCAGGTACAGTCAGACAGTCCAAGTTTGATGTCTGTGTGACAGTTCAAACCAAAAATGTACTAGTTGAATACTTTAACTAGTATTCCGGACACTACATTCATC
>JAOVVF010000036.1:20976638-20996107 GCA_028565595.1 Duopalatinus emarginatus | reverse complement strand
ATTTGTAAAATGTTTGTAAGATACCCAGTAATTACCACATATTTCTAGTATCATCCCCTCTACTTATGGTATCTTACACCGTACTTACCCAGTAATATGCGGGCTGTAATTTAAAGTGTTACCAAAATCTTAGAACTTTGCATTATTATGAGAAATGGGAGCAATATCAAAATGGGAGCGTTTATATTTTTGTACAGTATATATTACTAGGTCACAGAAATGTTCTCCAATAACTCAATGTTCAGCTTCAGTCTTCATCATTTTATTTTTAGTTCATTTTCCCAGGGCATTTATGTTACTTTTTTGGTTATTATATGATTTATAGTGTAACTACATTAATTCCTATATTATTTCTGTGTTGGGTCAAATAAAACCAGCTTTAATGCCATTTACAAATTGGTTAACTGAACTGCAAGCATGCTGTAGCAAGAAAAACCACTGATTCCTTAAATAGGGTACCTGATTGAAGTTATGTATATGTGCCATTAGAGCATCACATTACTTCATTCACTGGTGATTTTGATAAAAACGGGAGGCTAGTAGATTTTTCATTGAACAAACTAAACACATCTTGCATGCACACAGTCATTCTTCTAGTAGTATGACTTTGTTCTTTCTTTGCTGCGAGGGGTTACATTAGAAAAGATACATTTATGCAGTGATTGATAGTGAAGTGGACCAGGTTAGCGAGTTGCTCACCTACCTTCGTGCCCAGCTATTGCATGACTTCTACAGCTACAAGTAAATAGAGGGTAAAGGCTAACTAGAATACTCACATGACTTATCTCAAGTGCTTAACCATGTAGTGAGACGATCCCTTAATGCTGTACCCAATATGAGGGGCTTGCTGTGCTGTAGTAAGTGCCAGTGAACACAAGCTATTGACTTTGGATGGCATCATGCAGGTGGTTGCTGCGCAGGGATAGCAGCTTAGACAGCTTACTCGGCAGTAAGGGACTTGAAAATCTCAGAAAATCTCCCTAAATAAATCTATTACTAAGGTGCAGGCTCCACATAGATTTAAAATGATGGCAAACCTATCTGTCTGAAGTGATAGCAAGAGGGATGTATTTGAAGAAATTCTCCTCAAAAAGGCCAGACTGAAAATCAGGTCTTCCCAAATACTCAGGGAAACGAGATGCCCTGGTTGCTGTAAGTCATGCAATTCAGGGGCAAACTGCAGATTCACCCAAAGCACAGAATTCAATTCAATTAAATTTTATTTGTATAGCACTTTTAACAGTGGACATTGTCCTAAAGCAGCTTTACAGAAATAATAAAAAGGGAAATAGAAATTTTTATCCAGTGGCAAGGAAAAACTCCCTGAGATGACAATAGGAAGACAACTTTAAAGGAACCAGACTCATAAGGGTGACACGGTGCAATTATAAATAAAAAAGTGCAAGTAGCCAGAGAGTTAATTAACGTCTGTAATCTAATTAATGGTTTCTACATCTGTCCATTATGGTGTTCTAGACTGTCCATGTCCATGTTGGGTCGGAAGAAGATAAAGGGGGTCAGGGTGGATCAGGCAGGTTTGGGGAGCAGGTTTGAGATTGTGTCTGTATCCCAAACATTAATTGGATGGCTGTTTCATAGATGTAGGGCTCTATAAGAGAAGGATCTGCCCCCTACTGTGGGCCTTATAATTCGAGGAATCAGCAAATAGCCTGCACCCATTGATAGAAGTAGGCATGGCAGATCATAAGAGAATAAAAGTGGCATGAGAGGTACTGTGGCACCAGACCGTTCACTGCTTTATAAGTCAACAGTAGTATTTAAAAATTTGATCAGAAGCCAGTGCAGTGTGGATAGTGGCAGAGGTGATATGTTCAAATTTTCTGGTTCTAGTACGGATTCAGGCTGCTGCATTCTAGACTAACTGCAGTTTGTTTATGCACCTACTGGAACAAACAGACAACAAGGCATTACAATAATCCAACCTAGAGGTAACAAAAGCATGAACCAATTTTGCATCATGTAGTGACATCATATTCCTTATATTTCATCTTTCTAAGAAGGGTATCCTGGTGATATTATCTACATGAGCTTTAAAAGATAGACTGGAATCAATAATCATACCAAGGTCTTTAACTGCTGTACATGGTGTAACTGAAAGACCATCCAGAGGTACTATGTAATCAGAAAGTTTATTTCTAGCAGCCTATGGTCCTAATAAGAGTACTGTTTTATTAGAATTCTGGAAAAGAAAATTGTTCAACATCTATTGTCTAATGTCCTTCACACAATTCTCAACTTGACTAAACTGGTGTCTCTTATCCGGATTTGCAGACACATATAACTGTGTATCATCAGCATAACAGTAAAAGCTGATACCATGTTTACGAATAATATTACCAAGAGGTAGCGCACATAAAGAAAAAAATAACGGGCCTAAAACAACATCATTTACATCTACAAACTGATAACGGTCACTTAAATAAGACCTGAACCAGGACAAGGCTGTTCCCTTAACTCTAACAACATTCTCTAGCCTATGAAGGAGAATAGCGTGATCAACGGTTTCGAAAGCTGCACTTAAGTCAAGCAATACAAGCAGGGAGACACGACTCTGATCAGAGGCCAGGAACAGGTCATTCACAACTTTAACCAGTGCGGTCTCTGTGCTATGATGAGGCCTAAATCCTGACTGACAGATTACAAAAATGTTATTGATATGCAGATATGAACATAACTGCTGTGCTACAACCTTTTCTAGGATCTTGGAAATAAAGGGGAGATTTGATATCGGTCTGTAATTAGACAGCAGGCAGGGGTCCAGATTAGGTTTTTTAATTAGAGGTTTAATAACTGCTAATTTAAATGATTTAGGCACATAGCCTTATCATTCTTCAAATTGGCTTGATTATTTCCAGTAGTATCTGTTTGAGGAAAGTGGGTATGGAATCTAATATACATGTTGACAATATTGATGAAGAAACTAGTGAAATTAGCTCTGTCTCTTGAAGAGGGTTAAAAGACTCTAATCGCTGATCTGATGTAACTATACTAACATCTTGTTGGTTTGTTATCAGATTGTTTGGGTTTAGATTAACAGTATTAATTTTGTGCCTTTTTTTTCAACTTCAGCATTGAAAAAAATCATAAAGTCATCACATCAGAATATCCAGAATATACAGTGCGCTGGCTTTTGGACTCCCGCAGGGTGCAAGGCAGCACCCAGAACTTGGTGGACTGGGAGGCGTATGGCCCCAAGGAGCTTTCCTGGGTCCTGGTGTGAAACATCCTGGATCCAGAACTCATCCAGGCACCGCTAGTGGGCCACAGCAGGATGGGTGATGTTCTAGAAGTAGAACTACATCTCCCAGCACTAACAAGACCATAGCACCCAGCGGCCCCTTATAGTGGCGGCAATCAGTATTTAAGCACATTTTGGAGCCAGTCCTCTTCGGGCCTCATAGAGGGTTGATGGTAGGATGCAAAGTCTGAGGTAAAGGTAGAATTACGGGAGACTTTTGGTGCGAGTTCCCATCTTTTCTCCTCTCTTTTCATTCCCCGAGTGAGCCGGCTGGTTATCCCTCCACAGTGTGCACTGGGGAGACTACTTGCTCCTGCGTGAGTCCCCTCTCTGCTTTTCAATGCTAAGCCGAAGTGTCAAGCTGAAACTCAGCACAAACCAACACTTTCATCTGACCTTTGCTTTTGTTATTTTCATTCACATTTTCAGTGCAAAAGCACAAGCAGATTTTCAGTTTCAATTCCCTCATTTTCAGTACTGTCTTCTGTTTGAGCTCTGTCATTCTAGGCAGCTCTTTTGTCTGACCTTTTTATTCCTTCCTGACTTTTTCTACATTACATTTTCCCACTGATGCAGTGGCATCATGCTCGCCACACAAGCCGGGGGCTGCCTCCCTTTTTTTACTGCTCTTTTTTTAACTCCTGGATCCCAGAAAAATAAGAGGGAGGTAACAATGTAAAAAATAAAACAAGAATAACTAATAGTAAATAACAAACAAATAAAGAAAGAAAAAAAACAAATAAATAATGGGGCAAAAGTGAACAGACAAGTATGGGCCCTATTTGAGAGCCCAGATCTTGCACTTGGGTCCAACCCTCACAGTCACCCCTCGTAACACACTAGTTCAGTTTTTGTTACACATTTTAATATTTTATTAGGCTTGTACAAAAACTCTATTAAGATTCAGCTCAATCAACCTATTGGAATGATCCTATTAAACATTAAATAGTTGCTTTTTATTTACGTCCAGACTGACCTAACCTAATGTAGCACACTACTGCACAATGTACATAGTTTGTATATTTCTAAATAGTTTATATTTTATATTTTATTTTATATCATTTCTTATTGCATGCTTAATTTGATCTTTTATTATTTGTCTATTTATACTTTTCATACTTTTGTACTGAAACCTGAGTACAAAAAACCCTGACCCCATAGGCAGGGGGCCTGCTGTGAAGCTGATGAGACAGAAGCTATGTCTTGGACAGCTGCTCCTAACCACTCCAATTGGCAGTTCGTTTTTGGAGATGACATTATTCTTATTCTAATGGGGGGCTTCACTGCTTTTGTTTTTGAATCAGGCCAAAGTGGATTTTGCTTGACCCTACTAGGGTGGCCCAGGTCAGGACCATGACAAATGTATCAAAACAGATTTGGAGTGATTGGTGGACCAGCAGTTTTGGACATATTAATCCATATTTTGCTCCCATAAATTTTTAACAAGGAGACTGAATATGCAACAAATATATTTAAATGTTCATAAACATATTCTACAATGATCCTTATTTTCTTATATGTATTCTTATTGTTTTCTAGATAATTTATTTCTTTTTCTATGAATGTTTGTTAAGCTACAATAAATACAACTGACTTTACTTTTTTAAGGCATGAAGACTACAACAAAATGTTAGAAAATGTACTCTTGCTTTAAGGTGGCAGTGACACACATCCACTCATTAGATATTAAAACTCAAAATCTCCTCAAGAGCCACAACCCAATTACTCTCATGCATGTTTCTAGCATGACATGTCAAGCCTTCTGAGGTTCTAGGCACTGGCAAACAACACGCTTCAGTTTTAAAACATTATAAAGCAATATGCAGGTTTAATCAACATTTGGGGAGAGCCCTTCACTGTCCTCCCTCTAATATGCCTTTAGACTCTATCTGGAGAGACTGCTTCAGTTGTCACCTGAAGTGGTGAAGCCTAAAGTAATCAATGGGCTGTAATTTAGGGCTGTAATTTATCACCATGCCACAGGCAGTGTGGAGGAAAAACAGGGGCTGGTGCAAACTGGGAAAGGTGGGGTAAAGGGATGATGTGACAGTGCTATTGGACAGGTCAGAGCGCAATTAGTCTTCATCTCATTTGCCTTGACTGCCAAAGAACCATTTTAGTGACACCATTATCAGCATTTAAAAATAGTATGGAATTAAAAGTAATTGATTTATGCATATGTTTCTCTGCAGATATTTGTAGTAAAGATTATTCACTTTAAGCTTCACTTTTTTGAAAGAAATGCTCCTATTAAAGGGTTGATTTGTGATTAGGGGTGTAACAAGGCATTGTAATTCATTGCAGTGCATAAATATGACCATGTGCAATAGAAGTCAACATAGTTATTAAAGAAATATATATATGGAGCATGCTGGTCACATGATCTCATTCTTTTCTGGAGACCCTGCACCATTACTAAGAATCATTTGCATTTGTGAAGTGATCAGTATCTCCGGATCACCTATACTGACATGCAATGTAGGTTGTACAATTACACAACCATTTTCTAAAAAAACAAACAAACAAACTAAAAAGACACTAGCCCTGTGCTGCCGCAATCTACAATGCTTGACAAAAAATCTGTGGAAGCCAACTTTGCAAAATATATTTCTGGTTAAAATGACACCTAAGGCAGCTAGAGAGACTGTAATTAATTTCAAATCATTTGTTAGAATGATTTGTTTGTTTATTCAATCAAATTCTGGGGAGAATTTATACAATTTAGTTTTAGATATGATGAACCTGTATTATGATTTGTTTACAATATGAAACCTCTGTTTGTACTAGCTTTTAATGTATTAAGTTTTGTAATTCTGCACAAATATTCAATTTTGTGCATTGTTCAATGACATTCATAAAATGTCTTTTCTTTATTAAAATATTGTTCAAAATAGTCTAATATTCAAGTAATATTGTACCTATACCGAACAAGTATAGGTACAATATTACTTACAGTATATGGGGCGGGGGGGCTTACACAGTGCCTTACACAGAGCAAAATATCTCCTTTGCTGGCCATAAAAGAACTGGGATGTTTTCAGGAATCTGATCTTCCAGGAATTGTGTACAGATACTCATTATCATGCTGCAACATGAGGTGATGGTTGTGGGTAAATGGCACAACAATGGGCCTCAGGATCTTGTCACAGTATCTCTGTGCGTTCAAAACACCATTAATAAAATGCACCTGTGTTCGTTATCCATAACATACGACTATTCATACCATAACCCCACCACCACCATGGGCCACTTGACTCACAACGTTGACATCAGCAAACCGCTCACCCTCATGACACCATACCCAGTCTCCCATCTGCCCTGTACAGTGAAAACCGGGATTCATCCATGAAGAAAACACCTTTCCAACATGCCATACACCAACATTGTATGTGACCATTTGAAGATGAAGATGAAAAAAGATGATGAAAGTGAACTATTTGCCTACTGTGCTTGCACACAGAGGAACGTGACCTCCGCATTTAACTCATCTGTGCAGTGAAACACACGCACACACATGTGAACACTAGGGGGCAGTGAACACACTTGCCCGGAGCGGGGGGGCAGCCCCAAACCACGGCGCCCGGGGAGTAAGGTGCCTTGCTCAAGGGCACCTCAGTCATGCCTTGCCCTGGGCAGGGATCGAACCCACAACCTTCCGGTCAAGAGACCGGTTCCCTACCCACTAGGCCACAGCTGCCCCCACTTATGACAGTTATGATGACGAACTGCAGTTTTGTGGAGACCCCGATGAGGACGACGAGCATGCAGATGTTTGTGCTGACAGTTTGTGCAGAAATTCTTTGGTTATGCAAACCACTTGTTGCAGCAGCTGTCTGGGTAGCTGGTCACATACGATCTTGGAGGAGAAGATGGTGGATGAGAAGGTCCTGGGCTGGTGTGGTTACACGTAGTCTGCAGTTGTGAGCTTTAGAGACAGCTTATGGTAGAAAAATGAACATTCAATTCATGGGCAACAGCTCTGCTGGACATTCCTGCAATCAGCATGCCAACTGCATTCTTTCTCAAAACTTACACCATCTGTGGCATGGTGCTGTGTGATAAAACTGCAGAGTTTAGACTGCCCTTTTATTGTGGCCAGCCTAAGGCACACCTGTGCAATAATCATGCTGCCTAATCAGTAGGTGGATGGATTATATTTAAAGTGTTCCCTAACACAGATTTAGACAAATTTGTGAACAATATTTGAGAGAAAAAGGCCTTTTGTATACATAGAAAAAGTCTCAGAACTTTGAGTTCATCTCATGAAAAATATGTCTTTCATAATTTAATTAATTTTATTGATATGTTTGTGTTTTTTGAGAGAAAGAAATGACAGAAATGTGCTAAGAGTATTGTGCTTTAAAAATGATGCAAGTTAGTTTTTTTTTTACTAAGGCTTAGATAAAGTAAAAAGATGAAGACGAAAAAGTACAAAAGCACTGTGCCATAAGTGAGTGGCTAACTGAGCCTCAAATCATTGTGATTTTCAAACAGGTGATTTTAGAGATGTGGAGATACTTGTGATTGCTACAACATGCAACAGAATTATCAGCTATAATAAGAACATTACTATTATGAGCTATAATAAAATTTATTGTCCCAACCCTAGATTTAGTTATATAGGTGACTTTTTTAGGTGACACTGTAAACTGTTGGTGTTTACATTGGTCACTTGGTTAATGGACTTAATTTTATTCATGTTGCATCCTTCCCTGTCACACTTGTTATTTGCCTCACTTAATTTGGATTGTAAAGCAAGCAAAAGTGTAAATAATGTGCAGAGGTATTGTCTTAGAATGCTCTGTGTACAGTCATTGCAAATAAAGAAGGGTGAATATTTGGAAAACAAATATGTGCAGCAATTATCCCAAAATTGATATGCATATAAATATGGCAGAGAGGTAGAGCAAAAGGCAGAAGAACAATGAAGGGGAAAAATTATGTGAACCAAAGAAAAAAATAAATAAATATAAATAAATATATATTTAAAAAAAAAATCAAAGTAGTATTGTTTTCATTATTCATAAGGCCTATCTTCAGGACCTATCCCAATGCCTTAACTGGAGATGTATTATATGCTCCATTTATTTTGGCCATATTACCTCATATGTTTTCCTGGCTGACCAAATAACTCTTAAGAGACAATTCACTGTTCATTCTGTGCCATGTCACCGGAATCAATCTATTAACCTGATTAAATATAGTAGGTGTGTAATGAGAGGCTGCTCCATGTTTGATGGGGAGAGAAATTATTTATACATTGGACATCCATGATCATAAAGGGAGTAGGGGGGATTTAAGATCCCCTTCACCAACACTCTCACACCATACACACATCTATCCCTGATTTATCTATGTTCCATCACAAATTCCATACCTTAGTGAATGGCTTTATTTCCACAGTGACTGAGGCACCCTCCTTGCCTCTATACAGCCCTTGACCTATAAAAGATTCTAACAAATTAGCTGCTATTGTGAAGCCAAAGGTGCCATCAGTGAGGGGACGCTCGGCTGAACTGAAAGTATGATGGAACAGCACAGAAGGCAGAACAAAAACATGATTGGATTAACCCTTTGTGTGGAATGGCCTGGTTTAAAAAGCAGAAATTGTACATAGATTTTGTCATGTAAACCTTGAGCACGATAACAAATGTGATCACTGTAACTGTGGTCTTGGGTTCAATAACCAAAATTTAAAAGATGAAGGATGATAGTGGTTGTATATTATCCCTATGTAAATGTTGTTGCATTATTTTTGACAGCTGGTGCTTTCATGCTATTACGGTCTTCATCTGTGGTTTGTTCTCTCTTTTATTCTCTGTTATTTGAAATCACATCATATAGACATTATGGAACATTATGGGTTTATAGGCTAAATCAAATAGCAAATGTTTAAAAAGCTATGCTTTAATAAGCAGGAAAAAAGAGGAAGAAAATGTAGTCAGATAGGGCGTAAATGACAAGGAACTCATGATTTTAGCCTGTTAATGATTTATTAGAAATAATATCAAGCTAAAATTCATTAAAATAATTTTTAAATTGTGCTAAATGAGCTGTATCAGTGTTCTGCCTCAGGGCATGCCAGGACAACTCTAGGCTCTGTGCCAACCTGCCACACATACACATTCACAATGAAATAAAAACGCTTACATGTACACACATCTGCATGCACATGAACTATCAGACGACAGTGCCTCAGGTGCCAGGATGATTGTCAGAAGAGTATATCCATCTTCATAAACATCAACAAGAGCTTACATTATTCTGTATGTGCTGCTCTGGTCCAACATTCAGTTTTAGCAAAGAACATTCTAATCTTGTTTGCTGCCATATTTAACTATTTCTAAACAAATTAACAAATGTTTACCTTATTGCACTTTTTAACGTGTGTACATTTTTTCTAAATTAATTAGACTAAAATAATTAGAAATTATTTTTTGGTGTTATTGAGCAAAGTGATACAGCTTAACATGAAGCAAAATATATTAATTAATATTTATGTTTTTAATAATATTAATTAATAATAAACCTATTTGTGAGTAGAATTAAGCAGGGTACAAACTGTACAAGACCTTTGGGATCCTCAGTGTTTATTGAATTTCCCCTTGCCTGAAACCTTTTAATAATTGAGATTGTTGCAAGACTTAACCTGCCAGAAGCAGGCTTTGAACCCTGAACAGTTATTGTCTCTGTATGAAGGTGCAAAATACTTGATGACATATGGATTGGTGTGATAAGCAATTCAAAATACATGGATTAAATTCCACAGATATTATATGAATGTTTTTTGTAAAATTGGCAAAAATGCAGATGTGATTAAAGCTGAGGAGATTAACATGATATAAGGTAGAACACATATTTATATATGTCTTCCTTATTATAGTGCCATATTATTGTCAGTGTGTTTTATTTTATGTGCCTGAGTAGTGGGTTAAAACTTTAGTTTTCCTAGGTCTAATGGGTTTTGCTGCATGACCACTTATTGTTTACACTTTTACCCTGAGCTAAGGAGAGTCCAAGGGTTAAATAAATTAGAGTGAGTCTTCTTCACTGTGACCTTTGAAGCTGTTTTTATCTGTATGCTGAAAAATGCAGACCTATTCCGATCAGGTTGTAACTTAGGCTGAGTGCACAGTGATGCCCTCTACAGGGTCAGGAGCAGGCATGAGCTCAGTAATGCCATACTCAGGGTTAGCAGAGATGGGGACCATTGGTGGACAGCCATTTCCAGGTCTCTACAGAGATGTTTGATTGGGTTCAAGTCAGGGCTCAGGCTGGACCACTCAAGGACATTCAGAGTTATCCCTAATCCACTCCTGTGTTGTCCTTGCTGTGTGCTTAGGGCCATTGTCTTGTTGGAAGATAAACCGTTGACCCATTTGTGTTCCCCGGTGCTCTGGATCAGGATTGTATTAAGAATATCACCATTCTTCCACTGTAGGAATGGTATTCAGCAGGTGATGAGTAGTGTCCGGCTTTCTCCAGAAATTAAACTTAAAATTGACACCAAAAAGTTACATTTTGGTTTCATTAGACCAATGAGTATCGTTTCTCACACTCTGGGAGTCCTTTAAACTGCAATGCAGTTTTTGATGAGCACATTAATGCCGTCTGCATTGAGGAGACTACAATATATTGAGAATGATTTGTACTGATCATCTGAAGTTGCACAAATGTTATGATGGCCAGTGTTCATGGATGATCAAATGTATATTGCACCTTATTGCAGCTTTAGGTGAAATGCCATGAGTACACAACACAGTCCAGTTCAAGAAAGAAAAGCAGTGTTTATAAGTGTTTGTAGTGTAGTATGTGTTAGTATATATGTATTAGTATTTTTGACAATGTAAAGTGTTAAATTTACTCTAAATTTAGTGTTAAAAAGGTAAAACTAGTTTACTTTTTTAACACTGGAGAGTGTGAAGGCATACATGCTTCTAGTGTTAAATTCATCTTTGTCAGACTTAATTTAACATTTGTGCTTATATGTATTAGTATTTTTGACAATGTAAAGTGTTAAATTTACTCTAAATTTAGTGTTAAAAAGGTAAAACTAGTTTACTTTTTTAACACTGGAGAGTGTGAAGGCATACATGCTTCTAGTGTTAAATTCATCTTTGTCAGACTTAATTTAACATTTGTGCTTTTGCTGAGTCTTGTTTATCTATGACCTGTGGTTCAGTTATATAGGCTTTATAGTGCCGAAAAGGTTAAAATGTCAACACACTTTGATTTTGCATTAAAGGAGGGTATTAATTTACTTTTAATAACACAATCTTTAATAAAAGCAATCTTTGCTCTGTAAACAAGAATGAAAAAGAAATCTGTGCAGTGAAACACACACCTACACACTAGTGAACACACACCGTCAGTATCCCTTTATAATGAAAGTCACACTCTAATCAGCTAATCAACACAAAACACCTACAAAGGTTTCCTAAGTCTTCAAATGGTCCCTCACGCTGGTTCAGTAGGCTACACAATCACAAGAAAGCCTGCTGACTTGATAGATGTCAAGAAGACAGGTCCACAAGGCCACAAAAGGTCATTGCTAAAGAAGCCGGCTGTTCATAGAGTGCATATTAATGGAAAGTTGAGTGGAAGGGAAAAGTGTGGTAGAAAAAGGTGGAGGTCTGAAGATGAAGGTCTACACACTCTGTATATAATGAATCTATATAATATTTGAAGAGTTTCACTTATTAAAGTCAGGTCTCATAAAGGGTCAATGGAAGGGCAAAGCCAGAGGTAATAATTGGTTGATCAGGGACAGCTTTTGGCAGGTTCTATCTGCTTTGAAACTGTGTGTCTTGTGTCTTTGTTGTAGTGGTGAAAGTTGTTTGTCAGCTACAAATGTTAATTGTAATGACTGTGTGGAAATACAAAAGCACAGGTGGACACAGTCACAGGTGTTTAGTAACAGATAGTTCAGAGCAAACATATCCAAATCATAATCCAATTCATAGTGGTAAACAGGCGATCAGCAAACAACGTGAACTAGAATAGGCAGAACAACGGAGAGTTAACGCCGTGACATGTCCGTGACATTAACACATAAGAAAAGCAACGTGTAATACTAATTTATGACATTTTATTCCTTTTATGATTTTCTTTACTGAACAATTATACATGCATTTAAATGTAAAAGAATATATATGTAATAATTGTCAGGACAAAAAACGTAACAGGATAAAAAGAACATTTTAGTAAAACAATAAGACCTGAAATTATTTAAAAATAAATCTTAAACTACCCTAATTCAACTACACACCACTACTTTATATCGATCCGTTCTACTATAAAGAACATATTTATTCTATTTTTAATAAAACACACCACCGAAGTAAACTGACTGGATTTTACTGATGAGCAGCAACTCTGCTTCTTAAGCACACACATAGTGTGTACATCATTTCGATACCCAGAGATGAGTCCCAAACAAACTCAAAGCACTGAGTTAAGTTGCAACAACATGAAACAGGTTTTGATGTAATATTTTAAGACGCTGATAAGGCTCTTTTTCTGCCGAGCAAATGTATTCAATCCTAGCCATCCTTGCTTTATACCTCCAGAGAGTGACCACAGTTGGATGAAAATGATTATGAAATGACCTTTTTGTGTGCCAGAGAATGTGTGCACAGTTTTGAAGATTCACACATTGGCCTAATCCCAGGCTCTTTTTTCACATTGGCTGTTGTGTCTGTGTCTGAGATAATCTTCCCTTTTTCCGTGCCATGTGACATTTCCAGGAAATAAGCTTTTCAAGTGATCTAAGTAATATTCTGTGTATGTAGAGATGTCTGTGAGAGTTAGATGTCTGTATTTGTTTATTCACTCAGTTCTTTTGCGTTTCTTAAATTATCGAAATGTTCTCTATGAATTCAAGCCTACAGAATCAGTTTTTATTAAAGCCTAAAAAGAAGTGTATGCTGTTGATTTGTCTTGGTGCTCTTAACCGTGCTTAAGTGAGTACAGTAGTAATGCACATCAATAATGAATGTGGATCAGGACATTTTATGTGTAATATGATGTAATATTAGTGTTATTATTGATATAAGTATTGTGATCTGTCTCCAAAAAGTGGGTGCCCACTGATATTGGATTTGTTTTTAAAAGTAAGCTTTCCATAAAAGTAAACATTCAATAAGTAATGTTTACATTGTTAAATTTTTTTCTGTAGCCTTACGCTATATGCTACACTATATTATTGGTTACAAAAAAATAACTGATACGCATTTAGCTTTTATTGAATGTGTATATATGACAAAATATTTTAATGAATAACTATTCAGTATTGTGCAAAAGTCTTAGGCACCCTATATGGTGTTTAGTATAAATTTTGTTGTAGACATTCATTTTATGAATTCAGCATTTTTGTTTCAGAAAAAAACATATTAGATTATAAATCCAAAGATTATAAATAATAATAATAATAATAATAATGTTACAGAAAAAATGTCAGTAAGGAAAGCAATCTGTTAAATAAGATATAAAAAAAAACAGAATGAAGAAGTGAGTGTGACAGTCTGTCCCTCCAGAAAAACAGATTCTCCAGGACATCTGAGAAAAACACAGTAAAATTGATCATCTAATTCCCTAATACATTTATGGCATTTGTTATGTTACTTATCTAGAGCGACTTACAAGGTTATTGGTATTACAAGTAGGCCAGCGTTGCCGATGATGTTACCGCTGTACCACACCAACCACTAATAAAATTGGATTGTCCCAACCTGGGGCAACTATTTAACAAAAAAAGTGAAGTCAAACCGAATCCTGACTTTCTTTACTTTATTACTGTTTACTGCTCATTGTGGGGTTTTTCTTTCAAATAGTAAAAACGTCTTCACAACATTTCTTTTTATGTGCCTAAGACTTTTACACAGTACTGTATGTGTAAATGTATTTGTAAAATTAATTAACAGATTAAGCTTTGTAATCTATGGCTATAAATATGTGGGACTACAGTCTTTGTTATGATAATGTGTAATAGTGTAATGGTTATAATCTAAGTAGTTAGTGCAAAGTAGTGCACTAGTAGTGCAAAGCCTTCTTCAAAGTATGTAATGTTTTAAAGGTTTATAATAGATTAGTAAAAAAAGGAACTCAGTTTTCTGTGTTAAGCCGCACTTAACTGCAAAAACATGCACATGTAGCCTACAGTAAAATGGTTTGTAAGCAATTTAGTAGTCATACAGTGTACAGCAAAATCATGTTTTAATCATCAGTACAGATGCATTAACAGTGAGTTAATGTGAAATATCAGGACACTTGCCACATACAATGTATGGACAAATGTCCCCTGCTGTTAAAAATGTCAAGACAAAAAGGGGGGAAAAAACCAAAAACACTTTTTTAAAAGCAAAGAGCCAAAACTTACTGAGGTTGGTAGGTTGGGGCATAATGTATTGTTATGTCCATGGAAAGTCCTGACATAGATAGTAAAACCAACATATGTGTATGTGTGTATGTGTGTGTGGGTGGGGGGGGGGTATTGTGTTAGGGGCAAAAACATGGAAATGGGTTTGGATAGAAAATTAAGTTCAAAGGTCACAAAGACCAGTCTAAAGGGTAGCAGCAGATGAAATGTGGCTATTTGTTTTAAGCCAAGGCAGATTTCATCTGGGCTGGAAAAGGTCAGTATAACATGAAAAAAGGATATGTCTCTATTGGTACAGGCACTGATTCTTAACTCTTTAGGTGCCTACATTTATGTTTCGACAAAGGATCGCTAACTGCATCATTATTCACTCTGTAACAGCTTCCTCGGCCTGCAGGCTAGAGGTGAGTCCAATTTACAAGTAAACAAGTTGTTTTCCTTTATGAGGAAAATTCAAGGTAAAAAAATATTGTTACTACCACAGACTCAGATCATCACATAGCTATGTGGTATTTTAAGTTTAACTCAGGGGCTAGTTGGTATCATTATTAATAAACATATTTTTAAATCGAAATGGTATTGACCAAATCTCTGAACAGAAGCTGCGCTTACATGAGAGAATGTATATACTTTTTTGCCTTAAGTTTCAGACCAATAAAGAGAAAAATAAATAAGGGTTTAGAAAGGATCATGCACTGCAACTTGCCTTTAGGGGAATAGTGGAGGAAACACTGCTGTTAGAGCAACTTGATTTGGATCTATATTCTTGTGGGATGGTGGAATACATCAGGACAATACAAGACATCTGCCCTTTAGCTATATTCACCACATCCTAACAATAAGCCCAACATTTCAGAGTTATGTTTTTACAACATTGTGTCACGATTGATAAGTGATTAATAAAAATACTCACAATAAGGGGGTTTTCAATGCAAGTGTGGGGAAGGCTTTTTAATAAATATATATAATATATATATATATATATATAAAACACCATATGACTGAGGACTGTGCTGTTGGGAACTCGGGTCATGACACATAGGAGTGTGTGTGTGTGTGTGTGTGTGTGTGTGTGTGTGTGTGTGTGTGTGTGTGTGTGTGTGTGTGTGCACGTATGTTGGGGGGGGCATTAAATACACAACACAGAGAGCGGCATGTCATTTTGATATTAGTTGAAGATATTGAGTCACTTGATATAAGGTTCATGGAATTAAATTCTAACTTGATATATAAGAACAAGACAGAAGAGTAATATACACATACGGGAATTAAAGCTGTGGAGCTATTTGAGTGATTTGCCTCTTTAGACTTATAGTAGACTGTCTTGGACTTTGGGTAGCCTTGCCAGGGCAAAGCACATTGTTATGTGCTATTTTGGTGGTGTAGTGCTAAATCCTACTTTTCTCACCCCATTTTTTTTTCTTTCTCTGTAGTTCTCACTTTCTCCTCTGTTCTTTTTGACCAGGTTTGTGTGTGCCTATACATAGCAGTAGTTATGCCACTGTTTAGACACACAAGATATGGGTCAAGTGCCACCCGCTGTTTTTTGTAGGGTTAGACCTAGTTAGGCAGGCTAGTCACTTCTTTATTGTTTTAATTTCTTTGCCATCTCTCTCAGTCAACCTTTGTTGCTGGCTGAATATGCAAGGTTATTGCTCATATTGAATCTGTGCCTAGTTGCAGTTTAACACAATATCAATTCTGTGCATTGTCATTTCAGAAACAACTGGTAGTCCACTGTCTAATTATATTGCTGTATTTACTTTATTTCTTCTTTGTAAATATTTTCTTAGATATGTGGCATCCCTCTGTATGTACGAAGTAAACTACAAGCACTGGTTAAAACTGCAACTGTTGGTGTCTTCCTTTCCATCTGAGATCACATTCCTCATGTTACACACTCTCTACCCCTAGCAGCATTGGAAGAAAAGCACCTAACCCCCTAACTGCTTCCTTGAGCACACACCGTGGATAGGGGCAGCCCCGGCCCCAAGTAAGTGTATTCACAGCTTCCTAGTGTGTGCATTTGATTTAATGTTTTACTGCATGGATGGGTTAAATGCAAAGGTCAAATTCCTTTGTGTGCAAGCACAGTGGGTCACTTTCACTAATATTCAAATATGAGTTACAAAAGAGTAGCTGCTCTGTTATTTTGTAATAAACAAAATATGGCAAATAAACAGTAAGAGTCATATTTTTATAATACACTGCAGTTGCGTATAATAGTCTAATTAGTGATAACAGTAACACTTTACACACAATTGTGCTTATAGCTCATTGAAGTATAATAACATTAAGTATTTTAAGTATAATATTAAGTATATAAGATTAATTATAATAAAATAACATTAAAAAAACAAAATTATGCCTCATCACTTTCATGAATTGCAATTATTAATAATCAGGTTATAACTTGTTATAAATATGTGGCAAACTGCAATTCAGTTATGATTTATAATAATGTTGAATATTAAGCAACTTAATTAGCAATTAAAAAAAAGTGTAAATATGTTCATTATGTGTATGTTAAGTATGCTGTCGAAATAATGGCTGAGTTTGAAATGCACAAAGTTTGAAATGCACAGTGTACAAATAAATGCTTTTCTATATCATATATGTTAATGCATATATGATAAGTAACAAATATCACATGACAGCTTGTGCTGTTATATAGAAATAATGTATGCCAGGGGTGAACAGCACACTCTTTACAATAGACTTTAGTTTTTCTCTTCAACAAACTATTGTTGAATTTATTAGTGATGCATTCATTATTCTCTCCCCTTAGGCTCCCTGCAAGGTCAATGGAATTCCAATGTAAGAGCTGCAGTGGTAATCAGAGAGTGAGGATAAAGCAGGCCACAGTAATGATATTTTATGTTTGACTTTGTATTAGTGTTAAAGCCATTAGCTTCATGTTGACATCATTCCATGAGGACCTATTGAAGGCCAGCTGGAAAAATCAATAGGAATAATATTAGTTAGTTCATATGAAGCTAAAAGGGCAATGTTACTTAGCAATGTGCAATTGCCAATCTATCTATCTATCTATCTATCTATCTATCTATCTATCTATCTATCTATCTGAGTGGTTATGCACGGTGGTTCATGGCTATGGATTGTCATAATATTAATTTAATTAAACATGGTTCTTAAATTGGTGACTGAAAAAAAGAATCAGACTGTTAAAAAAAACTACAGAAAACATAGGGTCATTCCAACTATTTCTGATTTTATCATTTTATTTGAAGGAAGGCTTGTTAAACTATAAGAAATATGTATCAGTCCAGCTCAGGATATAATACTCTAATAATTATGTGCATGTGACTTAGGACAAATATCCCCCTGTTACAGGACATTCTCGTCTCAATTAATCAGTGTTTTGAATCCACAGTTATTGTAATATTTACATTTTCTAGGTGCTTAAATGTCCCTTACTTTATCCTGCAAATGTATTTTAAGAATGTATGAATAAACAAGCACTAATATCTAAAAAATATATATTGTATTTTAAGGCACAAGGTAATTTGAATACAATCCTTTAAGGATAATTTTTAAATTGTTTTTTATTTTACTGATTTATTCTCTACATGTAACCACATAGATATCTTATATATAGCCTAATCATTTTTTATTTTATTTAATAATAATATCATTGGACATCATACCAATGAACAACAGTACATTTCATTCAAAAGAGGCAACTTATGTCCGCCACCCTCACCCCAAACCTTCAACCATTAAATGGACTGACTAAAGTAATTTTCAGGAACATTTTTCAGTCTAGTCTCGTGTTGCAGCAATAGTGATGTTACAACACAGCAGCACATGTGTTTCCCAGACTTCTATCGTTTACTCAGAGATCTTCATCTGTGTCCTTTTGTCCACCTCTCCTTCTCTTTACTGAGGTATTTCTGCCTTATTTCAGGGTCTGCATCATGGCATGCCTTATAGAGCCTCTGCTTTTCTGCAGCAGACAACAGTGCCATTCCCTGACAAATACATGCATCTTATTTAAATAATCTCCATTGAATGTATGTAAAAAAAAATTAATTCATATTAAATTAATAATAAATACCAATACCTATACTTGCTGGAAACAGTTATTTATCTTACATCAACCCTATTACTATGTGTCCACCCTGTTACTGTGCAAATTATTTGACATAAAATAATCCTGGGAACCATCATCATTGTTTTCTATGGTGGTGGTGGGGGTGGGGGTGGCATTAATCATGTAAGACAAGCCTTTACAATTAAGTATTAGCTCATTTGTGCACAAAATGTACCATATTATGTAATGGTGACTCAAATGGCACTGAATACTAGGAATGACCCATAGAAACATATATTATTCTCCTCTTATTAATTTTTAATCCACAGGTAATTTAGAATATCAAAGTCACAATAAATTACATTTTGCTGAAAGTTGCTGAATGTATAATTCTCTATAAGCCAGTCATATGTGAGTACACATATGACTGTGAGTACACATATGATACACACATGCAGTATATGTTTATTTCCACCCTATAAGCACGCACACGCTGGAAAAAGAAATTGATTGAAAGGAGATGCACTACTTTCCCATCTTTGGAAGTGCCACTCCATGTTTGTATAGGGCTTTACGGCATTAAAGGTCAGACAAAGGAAAGCTAATGGTGACCCTCTCATCACTTCAGTCCATGGCCAAAAATATTTCATTAAGTCGTTTTAGGTGGCTGGTAATGACTTTAGAGCTGCAAAATAATATTACTGTGAAGTGGTATCTTCTCTTTCTTATCTCTTTTCTTTTGTTTGTTTGTTTGGACTAGAGGACAGTGATCTTTTCCA
>JAOVVF010000036.1:20931839-20963103 GCA_028565595.1 Duopalatinus emarginatus | reverse complement strand
TGTTGGACTTTGGCGACACCTTGTGGGCACTTGTATGTTTTCCTCCTATGTGTTTTGTTCTTTTGTTTTTCTTGACATTTGATTCACCTGTGCTGCATTAGTACTGATCATGTGACCCCACTTGTCAGTATTAATACCCCACACTGTGATCTACTCTTTGTTCAGTCTTTTTGCTTTATGCCCTGTGACCAAGGTATGCTTGTGGACCTTCTGCCTTTTGTATCTTTGTTGCTCTTGTGCCCCATGGACTTATCATACCTTTTGAAACCCTGAAAACATGAACTTTTGGGATTTACTGCTGAGCTGTGTTTGCTCTCATACTTTTTGGAACTCTTTGCTCATTGGAACCCCTATGTTATTGCTAAAACTGTTTTTGAAATCCCGTCTATTTGCCTGTTTGGTTTACTAAGGGTGTCTTTAATAAACTTTTTGTTACCCTGCTACCCTGCCTCGGCACCTGAGTCACCTTTTCCTCTTGCTCACATGGTCGCTCCAGTTAGCTCAACTGGGTTGTGATTGGGCTTTGACTTCAGGGACCTGGGTTTGATTCCTAACTGTAACAAAAGACTGAACAACATGACTGACTCAGCAGAGGCCTCAGGTGGTGCTCCCACAGAGATGCCGGACACACAGCTCATCATGGGGACCCTTCACAGCTTTGGAGGCACTATGGACACACATGCTTAAACAGCAGCAAGAGGTTGTGCTCCAGTATGACCACAGGCTAATGGAGCTACTGCAGGAGGTACGGAGACTAACTAACCCACCAGCCTCCCCTCCAACAACTCCTTCTCCTGTCTCTGCAGCCCTGGCTGCCAGCTCCCCAAAGATATAACGGGAATCCAGGTGGGTGCCAGGGCTTTCTGACCCAGTGTGATTTAGCGTTTGAACTCCAGCCCTCAATGTAGTGACCAAGCACGAATAGCCTACTTGATCAGCCTTGTAACGGACAGAGCCTTGGCTTGGGCAACCGCTATCTGGTGTCAACAGGCTGCTATCTGCTTGGACTGCAAGGCCTTTAAGGAGGAGATGTTGCACATTTTCGTCCAGGCAGCTGTTGGCGAAGAAGCTCCTGCGCCTCCGTCACCTTGGCCGCAAAGAGTGGGTGGAACGAGCAGGCCTGGATTTTATCATGGACTGTCAGATAGCTTGAAGGATGGATTGGCCTCAAGGGGGTGTCCCAAAGAGTTTGAGGCTCTCATTACCCAGGCCATCCAGCTTGATAACCAGCTACGTGAGCGCCAACGGGATCAAGCTCACTCCAGACACCTTGGTGCCAGATCTCACTCTATTGGAGGAGCCGGAGCCAATGAAAGTGAGAGGTACTCGCCTCCCACAAGCTGGTGCCAAAGGGAGAGATGTTGTGTCTACTATGGGAGGCCTGACCACTTCCGAGCCTCATGTCCTGAACTTCAGGGAAAAGACCAGCCCCGTCAAGTCAAGGGAGGGCTGTGACAGGGGCTACTTTTTCTCCCAACTCCATGGGTGCTGGGTTCGCTGTATCCCTGTCTTGGGAAGACAAGCAACACATTATCCGTGCCTTCATTGATTCCTGCGCTGCAGGCAACTTTGCTATGGACCTTGACTTGGCGCAAAGATTACAAGTGCCCCAGACCGTGGTCGACCCACCCGTCTCCGTTACTGCCCTTGATGGCCGATCTTTAGGTGGTAACTAAAGGTAACTTGCTACTACTCCCGTATGGTTACAGGCAGATGCCCACAACGAAGAAATTAGCTTTCACCTGATTGAGTCCCCAGAGTTCCCTGTGCTTCTTGGCTTCCCCTGGTTGAATCGCCACAACCCTCTCCTAGACTGGTCCACAGGGACGATTTGGGATTGGGGCCCACTTGCCTAGGCACTTGTCTCTTGCCTAGCCCTGTCCCTCAGCTTATCAAGCCTGATATCTCTGAGCTGTCTTAAGTTCCTCTCGAGTACCTGGATCTGAAAGAGGTCTTCAGTAAGTCCAAAGCCTCTACTCTGCCTCCCCACAGGCCATATGACTGAAGTATTGAGCTGTTGCCAGGCACCAGTCCTCCCTGAGGGCAGATCTTCTCTCTGTCTCGGCTGAAATGGGAGGCTATGGACAAGTACATCCACGAAGCCCTGGCCTCTTGGTTTATCCGACCCTCTACTTCCCCAGCGGGTGCAGGGTTTTTCTTGGGGGGAAAAAGATGGCGGTCTTTGACCCTGCATAGACTACCGGGGATAAAATCACCATTTGTAACCGCTATCCTCTTCCCCTAATGTCCGCAGCTTTTGATCTGCTCCGAGGGGCCACGGTCTTCACCAAACTGGACCTAAGGAATGCCTACCATCTCATTCAAGAGGGCGACGAATGAAAGACCGCTTTCAACACCCCCACGGGGCACTATGAGTACCAGGTCTTTTGGACTGACTAATGCTCTGCGGTGTTTCAAGCTCTGATTAATGATGTCCTCAGCAATATGATTAACCATTTTGTTTTTGTCTACCTCGATTTAATATTCATGATTTTTTCTAGGTCTCTTTCTGATCCTAGTCACCATGTTCATCAGGTTTTGCTAAGACTGCTGAAGAATCATCTATTTGTCAAACCTGAGAAATGTAAGTTTCACGTGTCTAAGGTTCCTGGGCTTTATTCTCAAGTAGAGCCAGATACAGATGGACCCGAGCAAGACCCAAGCCATCCACGATTGGCCGCTCCCTAAGTCTGTTAAGGAGGTACAGCATTTTCTGGGATTAACCAACTTTTACAGAAAGTTCAACAGAAACTTCAGCACAGTGGCTGCTCCTACCTCCGCCCTCACTAAAGCCGGTGTGCCTTTTGTCTGGTCCCCCGAAGCAGACAAGGTGGTTTCACTACTTAAGGAATGCTTCTCTACTGCATTCTGACTCTACCAGACCCATCAGAACCCTTCATTGTGGAGGTTGATGCTTCTAGCATGGGTGTTGGTGCAGTCCTTTCCCAGTGCTCTACTGATGGCAAATGACATCCTTGTGCTTTTCTCTCCCGCCATTTATCCCCCGCTGTGGCTTGGTATGACATTGGGGACAGGGAATTGTTGGCAATGAAAGTGGCGTTAGAGGAGTGGAGACATTGGCTAGAGGGAGCCTCACACCCATTCTTAGTCTGGACAGACCACAAGAATCTGGAGTACCTCAAGCAGGCCAAGCATATGACCCCTCGTCGATTTTGTTATCTCATACTGACCTAGCATCAAGAGCAAGAAGCCAGATGCCTTTTCCAGACAGTTTGAGGTCTCCAACCAGGAGCAAGAGAAAACCCCCATAATTCCCAGTTCCAGGATTGTGGCTCCAGTTCGTTGAGGCATTGAGACGGAGGTCAGGCGTGCACTCCAGCAGGACCCTGGCCCTGGTACAGGCCCGGTTGATCACCTTTTTGTCCCACGCAAAATCAGGTCGCGAGTGTTACAGTGGGGGGCACTCATCTCACCTTACAGCACACCCTGGATATCACTGGACCCTCGAGTTTTTGGGGAGGCGGGTCTGGTGGCCTGGGATAGAGAAGCATGTCAAGTCTTTTGTGGCAGCTTGTCCGGTGTGTGCCCGGAGCAAGACCCAACACCAGCGCCCTCAAGGGCTTCTACATCCTCTCCCGGTTCCTGGTTACTTGCTTCTTGCTATGTGGGCCTGTTTAAAGTGGTTAGCAAAATTAACCCTGTGTCCTACCGCCTCCAGTTGCCCCGTGCTCACTTACCCCCTAAGCCCTGCCTCTAGGGATTTACTGCTGAACTGTGTTTGCTCTCATACTTTTTGGAACCCTGTTTATATGACCTTTTGGGATTTACTGCTGAATTTTGTTTGCGCTCATACTTTTTGGAACCCTGTTTATATGACTTTTGGGATTTACTGCTGAACTGTGTTTGCTCGTTGGAACTCCTATGTTATTGCTAAAACCATTTTGGAATCCTGTCTATCTGCCTGTTTGGTTTACTAAGGGTGCCTTCAACAGACAGTGTAGAGATGGTCTGAGGAGACTTATGAGGCACTGCAGGACTGCTTTAAGGTTTCAGACTGGCCAGCACTCGGTCACACAGCCAGAAAATTGATGGGCTCACAGAATGCATTACAGACTATATCAACTTTTGTGTGGACGCCACGATCCCAACCATAACTGTTAAGTGCTACCCAAACAAGCCATGGGTAACAAAAGACATTGAAGCTTTTCTTAACAACAACAAGAGGGCCCTCAGAGCTAGAGACAGGGAGGAGGTGAGAACGATCCAGAGGGAACTGAAGACAACCATCAGGGAGGCTAAGAACAATTATAGGAGGAAGCTGGAGTGGGAGATAAAGTCCATGTTATAATGCCCATGTTGAGCTCCAAATTACTTGCCAAGTAACAAGTGCCTTTTAAGGTCACATGACAAGTTGGGGACATTGATTATGAAGTTAGGAGTATGGGTAGATGCGATGCACTGCAAATATACCACCCCAGCCTCCTTAAACTATAGATAGAGGTGATTTCTGTGGCTCTGGTGATGGCGGTTCAGGAGAGGGTGGAGATTGGACCGGTGGTAAATAAAAAGGTGAACCCTTTGGTCGCCATTCCAGAGAGCACAGGGAGTGGAGGTACAAACTGAGTATTCTGATGTGTTTTCACCTCTGCCACAGTGATCTCATAGAACACCAGGTTGAAATGTGTTTCAGAGTGGTAGTACACAGCCACCCCTATTGCTTACCGGAGCACAAAAAAATAATAATTTCTCTATATATGCTACCTTTAGGTAATATTATTCATAAACATGTTATCGACATTCATTGTTATGCTGAAGATATACAGTTATGTGTCAGCACATTCAGATGAGAGACACCAATTTAGTAAAGTTGAGGAATGTGTAAAGGACATTAGACACTGTATGTTAAACAATTTTATTTTACTAAATTCTGGTAAAACAGAAGTACAAATATTAGGACGACAGGCAGCTAGAAGTACAATTTCTGATTGCGTAGTAACTCTGGATGGTCTTTCAGTTACATCATGTACAGCTGTTAAAGACCTTAAAAGTGGTCTCACTTTTAAGGCTTATGTAGATAATATCACCAGGATAGCTATCTATGATCTTAGGAACATTGCTAAGATAAGAAATATGTTATTATACTCGCCCATTTGTACACTTTGTCACAGAGTATGTGTGGGTTTAAGATATGTATTGACTTTTCCATAGTCCACTCAGAGGTGGACCGACCCATCTGGTTTGGGAACCAAAACCACTAGGCTGCTCCACTCACTGTGTGACTCCTTAATTACTCCCATATCAAGCATTGAATTAGGCGTTGAACCAGGCTTTGGTGAATTGTGGTCTGATTACAGACAGAAATCACCAAGGCCTGGTATTTACCCCCTTGGACATTTACCGGTACCTGACTAGTAGCCAGACTAGCATTCCGATTTCCATCAATTTGTATTTCTGCAAGCATTACGTTGCCACGGCTCACTCAAACAGATCTAGAAAGGCCGCAGAACATCATCAGGGACTGCTGGTTGAACTGCTGGATGCCAAAGAGAGTTTAATTTCAGTTTCTCTTATGCACACACATTCACACAAACGCTGGGTGCATTGTGCGAATACTCTCTCTCTCACACAGCCAATGTCCACTTACCTTTATCCTCATCCCAATCACTGTAACACATAAAATGCGTTAGGGAATCGGTACAACGTGAGGATCCTTTCCACATCCTTTCCACATGAGAAGAAGGCCACTGGGTGAAGCTTATTCCTCTCTCCAAAATGTTGGGACAGCATCAGAATACCACAGAATTGCATCTATGGGAATGAATAAATTCTGTGATAAGACCAAATGCATTGAAGGTGCATGTAATGTAATGTGCCCTTTAAATATATCAAGTGCAGATGTGATTATGCTTGGCAGAGTGTCAGTAAAGATGTTTACCCACAGGAGTGGCTGGTATGTTGTGATCTGTTCTCCATAATATGCTGGATTTGTATTTATTCAGCCCTACACAAGTTATGTATAGAACCCATGGCTCACATAGTCGCTTTGTGAGTTATATAATCCCACTGTTATGACATTGTCAGAGCATCCCAGAAACATGCCCACTGTAGAATACTTTGTCAAAGATTTCATTGACTGTTTTCTCCAAACAGTCTGGGATAACTAAGAACTCATTTTGCATTATGATTTAAATCTGTCTTGCACCAACATCTCACCCTTAATATCCTGGTGGATTACAACAGATTCCTTTTAAGATTTTTCTGGAATATTCAGCTCTATTCATCATCTTTTAACCAATCTAGATTACACCAGTACTATGAAGTGAAAAAGAGCCTTATACCATGCTCCTTCCATCACCAAACTTCACATTAGGTATGGTATTTATTGGCTATATGCAGGGCAACATTGTATTTTAGCTAAATGTTTCATTTTTGTCCCATCTATCCTCACTACATTTCCCAGTAATCTGCAGGCATTTCCAAATGTTCTATAGCAAACTTTACCCACTGCTTCTGAGTCTTTCTGGAGCTCTTTTTTGAATTGTCTTTGACACTTAATCAGATTTCTTCCACATTCTTAAGGTCCAGAGGGTGATGGACAGAGATCTTACAATGGAAGAAAGAAGCTTGTGTGCTTACATAAGAAATAATGCTGGTCATAGGCCAGTGTGTAAAGACCTAATGAACTGTCCAGCCTCTCCTGGCAGAACTATTCCCAGCAGTGTAGCCCACTCCTGCTTTGCCAATTTTTTTTTAGATTTGACACATAAACTCTATACCCACTTTCTCAATGAGGTAATTTCTCCTGGATTTACATGCCACTGCTATGCTGATGACACTCAATACTACTTCTTCTTCAGTCTCTTGAGCATTTGTGGTGCTGGATGGATCTGGCAGACATCTCTTTTTAGATACCAAATGATCTGACTAAATTATGCCATTTAAATGGTTATAGGTGTTTCAGTGTTTTGCCAATTCAAAACTGCTTCTAAGTGAAACCTGACCCCTGTACCTGATCTAGAATGAAGTTGCTTAACTTTGTTTACGACCATCTTGTGTTCATCCACACCAATATATGGCTACTATCACCCCCAAACTATGTATCAAGGTAGAAGAAAGAAAGTCCAAACAGCTAAGCCATTGGTGGTCTTCAAATGATGACTGAAATGATGACTTCACCAAGCTCTCAATGAACACTTGACGAACACTACTGTGTGTTTAAAAAAAATCATCATTGTATTGTGCTTACTTTTCATACTATAGTATTGTATACTATAGTATACGTTTTTTTGGTATGATAGTACTCTTAGCCCTAAGTTAGTGATTAACCTTGAGGATATATTTCTTTGATAGACACAACAAAGCACTTTGGGGATTTGCTTAATTCTGGGCAGCTTTTTCAGAATAAGCATTTGTGTTTTGTTGGTATTTAGTTTATTTATCGCAGTTTTACAACATAGGGCGATTAATTCTCTTGTCTCCAACAAAGCATGACATCATATAATATTATGCTGTCACTCAACACATGGAGGTGGGATCAGTTTCTAAACATTAAAAGCATCAGCGCTGTCAAAGACATTTGAATATAAGCATTTTAGAGAAGTCGCATATAATATATAGGAGCTGTTTCCTTACACTTATCATCACATTAGAAAAATCCGGGATTCATGAACCTGACAGAGTTTAATCAGTCTGATCGCTGTGTGGATTTCTCCTGTCCTGAGAGATCGGTATCTACTGCAGTTTATATCTTACTCTATGTGTGTTCAGCTGCTGTGGTTCTTCTAACATTGTGTGGAAATCTGCTCGTCATCATCTCTGTTTTTCACTTTAAGAAGCTTCACACACCAACCAACATGCTGGTGCTCTCTCTGGCTGTGTCGGATTTCCTCGTTGGTGCTTTTGTAATGCCACCAATGTTAATCTGGACAATCGAGTCATGTTGGATTTTTGGAAACAGGTTCTGCACAATATTCTGGTTAATTGATGGCTTCCTCACAATTTTATCCATCTATAATGTCGCTCTGATCTCTGTGGATAGGTATTTGGCTCTTTCAAACCCGTTTCTGTACACAAACACAATCTCTGGAAGGACTATGTGCATGGTGATTTATTCTAACCTGCTTGTGTGCCTGGTGTATAACACAGCATTTTATTATTTCAATGGATCTTTCACAGGTTTTGTAACATGTCCTGGAGAGTGTATTCTAACTTTGAATGATGTTTGGGCTGTAGTTGATCTTGTATATGCATTTATATTTCCACTTTCTGTCATAATCATATTGTATACTCTGGTTTTTGTGATTGCTAAGAAACATGCCACTGCTATCAGAGATCTTAAAAATCACTCACAGACTAAAGCACAGAAAATCACCTCACACTCGATGAAATCTGAGAGAAAAGCAGCTAAAGTCCTCGGAATTTTAGTGTCTGTGTTTCTGTTGTGTTTACTTCCATATTTTATTTACAGTTTATTAGGTGATATTGTTGACGTTCAGACAGAAACTGTTCATAAAGTCATTATTATGCTTTATCTTAATTCCACCATTAATCCAGTTATTTATGCTTTGTTTTACCCGTGGTTTAGAAAGTGCATCAAATTAATTATAACTCTACAGATACTTCAAACAGACTCAGCAATAATGAATGTTCTTACATAAATACGTTTTCACTCCTTCTGTTAATGTGGCCAAATATGTTCTTTTATATGCTCAAATATAAAAAAGTCTGTAAGATATTAAATTCAAAACATTGGTATTATACAATATATAATGTAAAATCCATGTTTGGCTTATATAAAATACTATGTATATTATATTGATGATAGGAATTTGGCCTTCTACAGAATCGTACAATAAAAAAATAATTAAGGGCAAATTACAGATACACATTAGAAGGGAAATGTTATCATTTATATTAACATATATGGGCAAAAAAAATGTCAATGTCATGGGGTCGATCTCTCTTTACTGTTATAATTAGTCCTACTCTTCTCTTTTTTTAATAGACTGGAGCATGGGTGTGTTATAGGATTTAGGTAAGGAGTATAGATCAAGTTTGGTTTGTGTACAGGAACATGGTCATGTTGGAAGAGTTTTGGACTTTTGGTTTCAATGGAAGGGAATTGTAAGCTTATATACAAAGTCATTCTGTACAATTGTTGTGGCGACAGTTCGAGGAAGAATCTCTCCTGGTAGTTAGGGGTGCACATACTTTTAACCCTATACTGTATTTTGAAAAATTACGTTTCGTTCTTTTAAATATTATGGTAACAATTTCTCTTAACCTGTAAACTCTGTTGTAGACTTAATTAAGAGTAATAAGTAATAGTTTATTTATTTGCAATGCTAATAAGTATATAAAATAAACAGCATTTGGGTGCAAAAACACATTGCATCTTTGTAAATGAACACATGTACAGTACAAAACGTCTTCAGCCTCTCACATTATAATTATTATTTGTATGTAATATCAAAATACAGTAAGAAAGTATGAATGGGGGGGGGGATTAATTACTGAAGCATAATCAGTAGGCCACAGATGTGTGTCAGGCCACAGATACAGTGACAGTTGCAGGTTTTTACTGTGAAAATAGACAAAACAGATAGAAAACAGTTTCTAAGCAAATTAAGTGCAAATCTGAAAACAAGACAGGCCATTTCAGCTCTAACAACAATAGTGGAATAGGTAATATTACCAAATGTGCAGTAGTGTGTCCCAGAAAACCCACAGTCCACATCAGACTCCAGTTCCCAAAACCACCGGCAACCTACAAACATGGGTACTGACTACACATCCAAGTGCAGAACAAGCTTACAGTCACCCAAATACTTATGCACACTTGAGCACCATCACAGTAATCACAGCCATAGCACACAAAGCACCCCGATAGTCTCCTGCCAATTGTGAAGTATCTTTAGTGTAAACTTACCTGACATACTAAGCCATTGATTATGTGAATAGCTTCCATGTTTGACTCTTTATCTAGTTCTTATGTTTGCTACAGCATAGCCCTAGTTATGTACGTTTGTGGATCACTTGACCTTAGCCTGTTCAAGTTGTAGCAATTTCTTACAAAGTGTACTGCGCATCTGTCTCACCCAAATGAGGATGGGTTCCCTTATGAGTCTAGTTCCTCTCAAGGTTTCTTCCTTTTGCCATCTCCGGGAGTTTTTCCTTGCCACTGTCACCACCAGCTTGCTCGTTAGGGATAAAATTTCTAATAATTCTATAAATGTATAACTCTTTTCATTATTTTCTGTAAAGCTGCTTTGATACAATGTTCATTGTTAAAATTGCTATCCAAATAAAATTGAATTGAAATATGCACAGGATTGAGCTGGAGCTCAGTTTGTGATGTGTTACGATTAGTGCTGCTAGAATGTAGCCTGCGTGATATAAGCTATGCAGTCAAATAATGTGAATATAAGAAGAGGTTTGCTCCCATTAAACCAATAGAGTGAATATAAAATGAGTTGTGCTACCCAACTAGGAAGCCGCTCTTAGTGTGATTCTTCTGGAGCCATGGAGTTAATGTTCCTCTTTTCCATCTAACATTTTCACCCACAATTTGTATTAGAAATTGGCACCCATGTGTTTTTCCTTGGCTCTGGGATTTAGCCATTGTGTCACCCAGAAACAGCTGGAGCCAGGGGTCTTGGACTTGTGTAATTGGGTATGTCTTAGACCAGGCCTGATAATTAGTGTTTTGTTCTCCTTGGTGCATTTTAAGTGTGCATTTTAAATTTTGGTTGTCTACTTTTAGCGACATGGGCAAGGGCAAACACACTGACACACACTTAAGCTTTGTTTACTGTTTGTTTCACCATAATATGCAAAAAATTTCTTTTTGTTTATATTGTATTCTTTGTGACTGTTTAATGGTACTTGACTAAAAATTAAAATTTCCCTGAATTTATTCTCTCTGTACACGTTTCCATATATTATTATTATTATTATTATTATTATTATTATTATTATTATTACCCTAGTTGTAGTTCTAGTATGACAGTGATGATGACTACAAGCCATGTGACTATGATCCAGCACCCCACCCATGAGGGCTGAAGGAACAGATATACTAACTGAGACAGGAAATGGAAATGCTAAGTGTTAGGATCGGCCAGTTCCCTCTGTAGCCACCAGGGGGAACTGGTCGACCTATTCGGTAAGGTGTTTAGGTCTTATGGGGAACACCTGGCTAAGTCTCCATATAAGCGGAGATTCATAGGGAGAAGTCCCCACGCTATTTCCTTTCACCTTCGGGCCCTATACTCTCTCTTCCTTACTCTCTTCCGCACTGGCCTCCGGGCTTGATGGTGATTCGCTCTTCACCGGGGCGAATCACTGCGTTCGTTTTTAGGCCACATGACTGACCCTCCCTCTCTCTCCGCCAGGAGAGGGAGTGTGACGCTCACCCGGGCCGGCATGCCGCGTTTGAGTCCACGCCAGTGGCGACTCATAACACTAAGGGACTGTTTTAGTAGCTCATTGCGCATGTAAACAGAAATAAATTCTTACACAGTGCAAACATGAAAGTAAACCCAATCCTTCAAATCATTTAGTTGGTCTGTCCCATTGATCACATCCATGCCTCACTCAGCATACCACTGGGATGTGTCCACCTACTAATACAGAACCACAGTGTCATGCTGGCCCACCTGGAAAGGGGATGTGTCATGATGCTTGTCATGCCAAAACCCAGACTGGTTATATATCTAGGCACAGACTAGTGCCCAGGCAGTAGTGCCAAAGCTTTGTTTTGCAGAGACAACTGCTCAGGGGGTTGCCTTTCAACAGACTCCACTGTTTTCAATAGCACATCAAGAGTTTTAACTTCCCTGTTGCAGCAGTCTAAATTTGCATATAGTATAGTAAATAGTAGCATTGTGCAAGATCGATCAGTGCAAATATGAAAAACCGTGCAATTATGAACAGAGTGCAAATAGTGAAAAGTATTGTGCAATTATGGATAGAGTGCAAGTGGTAACATAGTGCAATTATGATGTAGTGTAATAAATATAGGAAAGATGTGGTAAATAAGGATATGTGGATATAAATATGGTCTGTAGATACAGTATCTTCCAGAAGTGAATATAATGTCAAATAACTCAAAATTGGATCACCAAATTATGCGATTACTGTAAGGTGATACAAGCATTTAAAGCATTTAATTCTGGGGTGAGTAATTTTGCTCAATCAAGGCATTACATCATATAATATTATGCTGTCACTCATATTCTGGGAGGTGGGATTATTTTCTAAACTATAAAAGCACCTGAGCTGTTTGAGTCAGAAGTCTCAAGTCTGAACAGATTGTGGCTCTTTGCAGTTAGCATTTTACAGAAATAGTGTCCAGTATAGGAGATTTGTTTAATATCAGTAATAATATTCTGGATTCATGAAACTAATGGAGTTTAATCAGTCTGATCGCTGTGCGGATTTCTCCTGTCCAGAGAGATCTGTATCTCCTGCACTTTATATCCTACTGTATGTGTGTTCAGCTGCTGTGGTTCTTCTAACAGTGTGTGGAAATCTGCTCATCATCATCTCTGTTTTTCACTTCAAGCAGCTTCACACACCAACTAACATGCTGGTGCTCTCTCTGGCCGTGTCGGATTTTCTGTTCGGCACTTTAGTGATGCCACCGGCATTAATCTGGATGGTTGAGTTGTGCTGGCTTTTTGGAAGAGATTTCTGCATCAGTTTTTGGATAGTTGGTGGCTTCTTTATGATCTTATCCATCTATAATGTTGCTCTGATTTCTGTTGATCGGTATTTGGCTCTCTCAAACCCATTTCTCTACACAAACACAATCACTAGGAGGACTATGTGCGTAATGGTTTATTTTAACTGGTGTGTCTGTCTAGTGTATAATATAACATTTTATTATTTAAATGAAAACTTTATGAGTTCTGTAATGTGTCCTGGCGAGTGTGTTCTCATTCTAAATGATGTTTGGTCTGTTATTGATCTTGTATATTCATTTATATTTCCACTTTCTGTTATAATCATATTGTATAGTCGAGTTTTTGTGATTGCTAAGAAACATGCTACTAAAATCAGAGAGCTTCATAATCACACACAGACTCAAGCAAAGACCATCACCTCACACTCAATGAAATTAGAGAGAAAAGCAGCTAAAGTACTAGGAGTTTTAGTGTCTGTGTTTTTGGTGTGTTTACTTCCGTATTTTATTTACACTTTAGGAAATGTTACTGAAATACAGATAGAAGCAACTCATAATGTTTTTATCATGATTTGTCTTAATTCCACCATTAATCCATTTATTTATGCTTTGTTTTATCCGTGGTTTAGGAAGTGCATTAAATTAATTATAACTTTACAAATATTCCGAACAGACTCTGCATTAATAAATGTCCTTTCATAAAAAGTCTTTTTAGATTTTTTTCTTACGCCACACCCGGGGCTGAAATGGTGATTTTCAATGCCAGAAGCTAACAGGCCCACCTCCAGTGTCACACTTTACATATGAGTTCCCCCTGCTCCACAGGTGACAGCACTCCTTAGCCACAGCACTGGAGCCGAATTTAGAGAATATATTTTATGGTAAGGGGCAGGACTTCCAGGAAGAGTTATTTAATATAAAATTGCCCATAACAACTGCACAAGTCACTGCACAAATGGGACAGGACAAAACCATTACATACTAACAACATACCACTATATGCACTTTGTCTATGTTAGGCAAAAAAAAGTGACTTTGTGACTAAAAGAAGAATTTATGTAGTACACAAGCAGTGTTAGAATTTTATTATTACACATGGCCTCAAATTGCTATGCTACTGTATTGATTAGTGTTCAATCAACAGTTACATCAACAGATAACGATACCTTATTATAATTAACCATATTATAACATTTACTGTATGTATATAAAATGTTTTTTTCTATTTTTTACTGATTTTAATAATATTTCTTTTCTTTTCTAAATTATTTATTATATAGATGATAGAGATATTTGCTACAGAAAATAAGATTTAAATCATCATTAGAAACATGGCTATGCATTAGAAGGGAAAAATCAAGGATCATACTGCTACATTATTTAAATATGCAGTAAATATGTAGACCCCTGTAAAGTGTCTGCTGCAAATGTTTATAATATTATGGCAGTTTGGGGTAAAATTATAAAGACACAGGGATGGCAATTCAGTTGTTAAAGTCTCTCCATTATCCTTTTTTATCCATTCATCAACTTGTGTTTTTCTGGGGTCCAGGGGTTTCATTAATGAAGGGTGTGTACGCAATGTCTCATGCAGATTTTTAAAGCAATATGTGGCGTGAAAACGAGCATAGATTTAAGTAAGGTCTGGGGCATCTGTAGCCCTGTAAAAGATTGCAGAGAGAGACAGAGAGAGACAGAGAGAGAGAGAGAGAGAGAGATTGTCAGTGAGAGCAGGAACTAATAACATTGTTTGGTAAAATGAAAAGTTAATGCGCAAACCACCCTCACAGATATCAGTTCATACCACATAAAACAAGATTAAGAAATAAAGGTTAAGAAAGATTAACACGTTTAAATATTTTTTTGTCTTGTTTACTTTCAGTACTTGCCGTATCTTATTCTACTTTATATGTACAATATGAAGTATTATTTTAACACTAGATTGTGTTTTTCACTCAGTAGTTTATTTACATTTATCTGACACTATGGTTCGAGTTATTTCTAATGTTGATTTATGTATATTTAGGTTTGAGTAACACGTCTTAGATAAACTATACCCTAGAAAAGCTGTTAGTCACCGAGTCGTCTGGTGTAGAATTATCCAGAATCTGCAGCATGTGCTTCCCGCCACAGTAGTGCTACATAAGTGACATATTTAGACATGTTCTGTCTAGAGGTTTATGGTACAAATAGCAGATTTTAAGTAACATAAAATAGAAAAAAATAATTTAATTAAAAATATAAATTAATAACTTGATATCCATGCGTATGTGCAACAGACTATTTGTTTATATATGATGCCATTTCCTGCTTTTGTGCGCACACTCTTTCACTCCAGAATCTATGCCGAGTTTTATAAATGAGGCCCCAGGTCACAAGGACAGCAGCCCAAGCAAAAAGGCATTCCCAGCCTGGCTGAGAGATATAATCTGTCCTGCATGTCATGGGTCTTTCCTTAGGGTGTGCCCCAGTTGGATATGCCCAGAACACCTCACCAGGGAGGCATCCTTACCAGATGCTTGAACCAGTGAGATGTTCACTAAGACAGCAGGAGCGGTCCTCCATGACATGTTCTTTGAGGCCTCAGGAATGGCCTACCATGCCACACCAGCAGGAAAGGCTGATGGGACAGCTATCTACAGTGTGTTTACAGTCTATTTGCAGCCCCAAGTGTTTCCAATGTCTGATTAATGATGTGTTACTGAGTATGTTGGGAAAGTTTGTACTGGCAACTTTTAATTCACTGTCAGGCATAAATGCGTTCCCAACAATCATGCGGTGCTTAGAAACAGAACAAAAGAATAGGTTCTTGGGGAATAATGAGCACACTGCTGCAAGCTAAGATAACCCTCTGCATAATTTGTGAGTTACAAGATCAGGTTCAGCAAAGTGAAAACTGACAGCAAGATTGATTTCAGTCTTCTTTCAGGTTTAAAAGTACAGGCTTACTTTTGGTCATTAGTTGTCGTCTGCCTTGTCTGTTTAATGATTAACAGGTTGGAAGTTTTTTTTCAAATTTCTTAAAAAAATGTTACATGCAATTGCAATGAATATGCAGATATGCAATCTGCATATTACCAAGGCATTGAATTCCTTATTTTTTTATAGTAGTATGCTATACTGGAATGTAGGCCGGACACACACTCACTATGGCATCATGATTTATTTTAAAAATGTGTTCTTGTCATGATTTGTCATGGGTATTTCATATTCATATTTCATATATTTTTCTCAGCACTCTCTGACAGAGAGATTTCATAATTACAAGTTTTATTTTCTGGCCAGTAACTTCTAGGCCTATTGTTTCAACATGGTATGACATAATATGTATTATGCTGTCACTCAAACTCAGTGAGGCGTGATCAATTTCTGAACTATAAAAGCACCAAAGCTGTCTGAGATCTCATTTTATGGAAGAAGCATCAAATATATAATATTTTTCTTTAAACTCTATAGACATTACTCAAATACTGTATTCATGAACCTGACAGAGTTTAATCAGTCTGATCTCTGTGTGCATTTCTCCTGTCCTGAGAGATCTGTAAGTCCTGCAGTTTATATTTTACTGTACGTGTTCAGCTGCTGTGGTTTTTCTAACAGTGTGTGGAAACCTGCTCGTCATCATCTCAGTTTTTCACTTTAAGAAGCTTCACACACCGACCAACATGCTCGTCCTTGCTCTGGCTGTGTCAGATTTTTTTGTTGCCATTTTTGTGTTGCGAAGCATTTTAATCTGGACTATCGAGTCATGCTGGGTTTTGGGGAGAGGTTTATGCATCAGTTTTTGGTTGATTGGTGGTTTTATCATGCTTGTATCCATCTATAATGTTGCTCTGATCTCTGTGGATTGGTATTTGGCTCTCTCCAACCCATTTCTCTACACAAATAGAGTCTCTATAAAGACTATGTGCATTGTTGTTTATTGTAACTGGTGTGTGTGTGTGGGGTATAGCTCAGTATTTCATTATTTCAATAGAACCATCACAAGTGTTGTAAATGTCCTGGAGAGTGTACTTACTTTGGACAGGAGCTTTCGCTGGTTTTTGTGATTGCTAAGAAACATGCCACTGCTATCAGACATCTTAATAATCACACACAGTCTAAAACACAGAAAATCACCTCACACTCAATGAAATCTGAGAGAAAAGCAGCTAAAGTCCTCGGAATTTTAGTGTCTGTGTTTCTAATGTGTTTACTTCCATCATGTATTTACGGTTTATTAAGTGATGTTATTAATGCACAGTTTGAAACTTTTCTGAAATATTTGATCCTATGTTATCTTAATTCCACTATAAATCCATTTATTTATGCACTGTTCTACCCATGGTTTAGGAGGTGCTGTACAATAAAACGTTTTGTAACTTATTTGTTATGTAATGTTGATTCATTTATGTGGAGCACTATACTGATGATTTTTTATTTTGTTATTTAAACATTGAATTTGTTGTATGTCTGCTGTGAAGCAGTAGTAAAATTATGTATATCAATAAATATTTTTCTGTAAAACTAACAGTGTTCAAATGCAAAGTTATACATATATGCATAGCACTGTACAGATAGCCAGTTAGACTGAGATATATTAAAGTGCTAATGAGCAGTGAATCACTTGCTCTATTTATCTAACAATGCATTAATAATATAATTAGCATGTTATTAAATCTTTAAACCTTCTTATTATGACTTATATACACTTGAACATGATATATACACTGAAAAAGTATAAATGTAAAGTCAGAGTGTAAGAATCTAAGATATAATCAGTTCATTTCAAATATTTATTTATTTACTTTTTATTTACTTTTAATATTGGAAATTGTCCTAAAGCAGCTTTACAATAATAGGAAATCAGGAAAAAAAAAACTAACCCCGAGTTGACAAGAGAAATCAACTTTTAAAAGAACCAGGCTCAAAAGGATATCCATGCTCATTTGGGTGACACAAATAGTGTGATAATAAATAATACCTTGCTGTATAGAAAAAGTGTAAATGTTAGACAGAAGATGTATCATATTATCAGTAACTTCAGGACCAAAATAATGGTAATGGCATCAATGGTACCCTGGGTAAACCCAAGATGAAGTCTACACAGAAATAATAAAATGTTTAATGAAAACAATGCTTAAAGCCTGCTAACTTGCTTAGTAGGCCAGGATGTGTAGCAATAATTAATAATTAATAATGTGTCAAGAACAAAAGTGATTATATTTGGCAGAAGTTCAGTAAATATTTATTCACAGAAGAGCTGGAAAAAGTGGAGACATCAAACACTTGTCCCTTTATTTCTCCCAGATCTAGCTGAATACCTTAGACTGTTCTCCATAGTATACAAAGCTCACCTTGTAGGCCCTGCACATGTTGTACAGTATGTTTTGGCTTGATCTTGGGCGAGCTACAATCACTGCAGTCTTTTCAATGCAGCTCCCCATTACCTGAGTTTAAGTCCAGTTACCATACCTCCACCCACCCAACTGCATACTGCTTTGGATTGGTCAAGAACGTATTGAATTTCTGTGCAATTTTTACTGTGCAAAGGTCTAACATGCTTTTACTTTATTGAGTCTTGGATTACTGTTAATGTGACCAAGAAACAAACCATCTAGAAACAAAATACAATTAACTCATCTACCAAGGAAACAAGATTTTAATACTAACTCTACCTCCATATTATTAGGGGAGGCTAACATGTAAGCAGTATAAAACAACAAGTTATGATCTGCATACACTACAACTAGAATTTTAAGTCCAAATAAACTGCAAAATGCTGCAAAGCCATAAAAAAATGCAAGAGCTTCCTTTTTAATTGTGCTGCAATTCAACCAGAGTTTCACAAATGTCTTTGAAAAATATAAAGTGGGAAGCTGAATCCTTCAGTTTCCTGCAACAACACTGTTTTAACACTAGCAGGACTTGCATCTACCTCTAATTGAAACAGTAGAGCATGGTTTGGCACTGCCAGCACAGGAGCACAACACCAAAGTGCCTTAATTTAGTTAAATGCATGCTGCCAATCCTCAGTCCACACAAACAATCCTGAAGCTCTAAGTAAAAAAAATCAACAAGTGAAAGTGTGAAATTCTTGACCACTGTGCAGAGGAATTCATCTCCACATTTAACCCATTCATGCAGTGTAACACACGCATACACTCTAGTGAATACTAGGGGCAGTTAGCACACATGCCTAGAGCAGTGGGCAGCCACTTTTATCCACAGCATCTGCGGAGCTGTTAGGGTTTAGGTGCTCTGCTCAAGGTCACTTCAGTTGAGTGTTGGTGGTCATGGGGCTCGACCCAGAGACCTTCTGGTCACAAAGCAGGTTCCATAACCCCAAGCCTATGGCCTGCAGTGCAACACATGCAAAATCTTTGCAAAAGCAGCAATAATACCTGGCCATAATTTGTCTTATCACCGTTATGATTACTGGGGGTGTGGACCCAATTCGGTGTGCTGGCTCTTCTGACGGATCACATAAGTTAACCGGCTGTCATACCGGCTGTCATACCAGAGTATGAGAGATGATTGTTGGCAAAATGGAAAGAATGGTCGGCGTCTCACTAACGCTGAATGGAAATAAAAATCATGAGCATAAGCAGGTTTCGAACCCCATCCGGCAGCTGCTCTATGTGCAAACCCACTGTGCTAGCAGCCAAACTGCAACTTTTTAAATAAGCCAAAGATAAGGTGCCATGATTAGGCAGTCTTCAATTAAAGTGGGATGTATTGTATATATGAAATAAACTTAAAGGACTTAAAGGAAACCATCATGCATGGTCACAGCGAACACAGCGAATGTGCATCACTTATGATGATAAGCACCGAAAGGTTCTGACAAGTGCTTGCAAACTGTTAAGCTGTGCCGAAGCGTGGCAAGAGTGTGAGTGTGTTGGCTTTTTGGGCAATGAATGGTTAGGAGGAGTGGTTCACCCTGGTCTGGGACAAATCACCATAGAGCCCAGTGACTGGTGTGGCAGAGAATCAGGAAGTTTGGGGCAGTCTCCCCCGTCCTGGAGATGACAGACCAAGAAGCAGATAGAGAAGGCCTGGAGACCAGAGAGATAGCATGGTGACTTTTCCAGCATCGAGAAGTCCCCAAAAGGAGTCACACCAACAGCCACACATAATTTCATGTTTCTTTGTATTAACTCTATAAGCATTTGGCTAATTAGAGGATGATTATTTGCCTCTATCTCATGTTGTAATACACATGTTGTGTAAGGATATCAGAAAATAACATTTTATGCTTCTGAATCAAATGAATAATATCCTGTCAAGCTTGCCCATGTGGGCAAGGTAGAAAAGCGGAAAATCACCTGGAGAGAGCTGTGGGCGATGGATGCAAGCCGTATGAAGTTCCTACTTGGAGCGACATACGATGTCCTTCCAATGTCCAACACCACAAAATCTTGGTCAGTGGGTAGGTAATGATCCAAATTCTAAGTTATGTGATAGTAAAGGGACCCTAAAGCACATCTTGTCAACATGCAAGGTTAGTTTATCGCAGGGTCAGTATACATGGAGGCATGATCAGGTGCTCAGGACGCTAGCAGGGTGCTTGATAGAAAGTGCATAGAGATTAACAATATGGCAGTTGGTAGTGGTAGGAGGTTAATTAATTTGTGCATAAGGGGCAGTATAGAGGAGAATAAACACTGCTTGTTAGAGTGAAGCACTAGATTGGAAGCTAATAGTGGATGTAAACAGCAGATTTCACATTGCATTGTGGTTACTACGTTGAGGCCCTACATGGTGTTTTATTCAGAGAGCCTGAGAATAGTTTATTTTATAGAGCGAGCTGACAGTTCCATTTGAGAATCAAGTTGAGGAAGCTTAAGAAAGGAAAAAAAAAGTACTCAGAGCTAGTAGCTGAAGTGAGAGAGTGTGGGTGGCAGCCACATAATTGACCAGTACAAAAAGGGGTTAGACTTTTTGTAGCAAAGTCCACTATGTCTCTGCTAATTGAATTTGGAATTAAAGGCCATGTGCCAAGGACAGCTGAAAAAAAACTGTCAGGAGTAGCTAAGAGAGAGATAGTCGGTGGTTGTGGATGAAAATAGCTCAGGATGAGTGGAAAATGTCAAGGAACGACTATATAGAATATTGAGTAAATCCTATATGGAACCGGTGGCACTTAGCATGTATTAACAGTGCCAGTGGGGCTGGGTTATAGCCTTAGCCACCGGAGTGGCCAAGGATTTACATTGTGTGTATAAAGAATGGTATGTATAGTATGTACAGGTGAACATAGGTATTAGGTTTTGGATGTGAACTTGGAGAGGAGTGGGTCTGGGACGCCAGACCTCACTGCTGAGCCTTCCGGAGGTGTCATGGGCTTGATTCAGCGAAACACAGACGGAGAGAGGGGCCTACCATATAAGCCCTATAAAGAATTAACATGGATGTGGTTGTCTGCAGAAGTTTGGTTTAGGGAAGGAGCTGTTCTGTGTGTGATGCAGGTAACATTAACAGTCCGTTGTTGGTGGGAACTTTAGCGGCCACAGCAACATAAGAGAGATTATCATGGCTGTAGGTAATGTGCTGGTTTCTGTGTGTGACCGAGATATTAGGTGCAGGATTGTCATCTTTTCTGTTTTATTTCACTCACACACTAAAAATATTTCATTAATAAATGTTTTCTAAGAGTCTTTTTTGAAGTCCTACTGATGACATGCTAAAATATTGGTATTATGTTACGTGACAGTCCCAAAAGTATATGACATACACAGATTAGCTATAACATTAAATCCAGGCAAAATGAATAGCATAGATTGTCATATTTTTGTGGCATGTTTTAATGATTGGGATACATTAGGCAGCATGTAAACAGTCAGTTCTCAAATCTAATTTGTTGGAAGCAGAAAAATGGGCCAGAATAAGAATTGGAGTAATATTGACCAGGACCAAATTGTGATGGCTAGACATCTCAGTCAGAGCATTTCCAAAACAGCAGTTTTGCCCTTTTTGGGTGTGCCCATTATCCAGTGGTTAGTATCTGCCAAAAGTGTCCAAGGAAGGACAACTGGTAAACTGTGCATGGGAAGTGAAATTCATGTGCATAGGAAGTGAAAGCTAGCCATCTGGTCCACAAAAGGATCTGTTATTAATGTCTTGGTATCAAATACCACAGAGCACCTTCAGAGGTCTTGTGGAGTCCATGGCCTTATGGATCAGAGCTGTTTGGAAAGTTGTTTAGGCAGGTGGCTTTAATGTAATGGCTGTGCACAAGCAACAGAGATAACCACACCATTGAAAGAATTAGCTCAGGACAAGCTTTATAAATATACTGATTTTCATTTTCCAGCATAACTTGACACCTGCCAACATTGCCAAAAGCACCTATACCTGTTTTAATAACCATGGTATCACTATCCTTAATTGGCCAGCAAACTTGCCTGACCTAAAACCCATATAGAATATATGAGGTATGGTCAAGAAGAACATGAGACTCTAGACCCAACAAATTGGATAAGCGGAATTCAATCCAATTCAGTTTTATTTGTATTGCCCTTTTAACACTGGGTGTTGTCCTGAAGCAGCTTTACAAAAATAAAGGAAAGGGTTATGCATTTATAGACATTTTATTGCTGGTGAATTATAGTTGTAAGTCTGTAATCTGACTTATGGTTTCTACATCAGTCCATTATGGTGTTTTAAAAACTGTCCATGTTGGTTCTCATGAGACTCCAAGAAGATATCAGAGTGGATCAGGCAGGTTTGGGACACAGGAGGAATTAAAAAATCAGGGTCAATGGTATCTCCTGGTTTTCAGACTAGACTTAAAGACATATTGTGTGAGCTATAATGAGCAGTCCCTACTCAAGTATTTAGTTTCAAGGTCAATTTGCGCAGAATAAAAACTGACAAAACCTGATTTAAGTCAGGTGAAATCTGAGAGCGGGAAAACAAACTTAGAGAGAGAGAGAGAGAGATCTGTTCACTTTCTTCAGTCATCAGTTGTCATTGTTTATGATTAACAGGTTGGTTCCAATTTTCCTTAAGTCCTTAGTAATGGCACAACAAACTATCTGCACATTTTCAAAACATAGTAAAACCACCAAATTACTTAAATGTCTGTAGTGGTATAGCAGACTGGAATGTAGACAGGGAACACACTCACTGTGGCATCATAATGTATTCTGAAAATGTGTTCTTGTTATGATTTTTACAGGTATTCTTTATCTTATGACAGATTTTTTTTCAGGACTGTTTTAGTATTTATTAAGTATTTCTCAAACCCAGACAGGCCGGTAACTACTAGTCCTTTTGTTCTAAAAAAAAAAAGCCATGACATTACATATAATGCTGTCACTCAAACTGAGGGAGGAGTGTGAAAAGGAAGGCGTGATTTGTAATCTATAAAAGCACCAGAGTTGCCTCAGTGATAAGTTGTTAATTTGTGCTGTTTTTACAGTTACATCCAATATAAGAGATTTTTATTTATACCCTTTATTCATATCTTGGATTCATGAACCTGACTGAGTTTATTCCAATTGATCGCTGTGTGCATTTCTTCTGTCCAGAGAGATCTGTATATCTTTATATTTTACTATAAGCATGTTCAGCTGCTGTGGTTCTTCTAACAGTGTGTGGAAATCTGCTCATCATCATCTCTGTTTTTCACTTCAAGCAGCTTCACACACCAACCAACATGCTCATACTCTCTCTGGCTGGATCAGATTTCCTTGTTGGTGCTTTTATAATGCCACCAATATTAATCTGGGCGATCAAGTCATGCTGGATTTTTGGGAGAGGTTTCTGCATCAGTTTTTGGGTAATTGCAGGTTTCATCATGCTTGTATCTCTGTGGATCGATATTTGGCTCTCTCAAATCCATTTCTCTACACAAACTCAAACTCTATAAGGATTATGTGCGTTGTGGTTTATTGTGACTGGTGTGTGTGTCTAGGGTATAACACAGCATTTTATTATTTGAATGGAATCTTCACAGGTGCTGTAATGTGTCCTGGAGAGTGTATTTACTTTCTGAATGAAGTTTGGTCTGTAATAGACCATTTATCTTTCCACTTTCTGTTATAATCATATTGTATACTCGAGTGTTTATGATTGCTAAGAAACATGCTACTGCTATCAGAGAGCTTCATAATCACACACAGACTAAAACACAGAAAATCACCTCATACTTGATGAAATCTGAGAGAAAAGTAGCTAAAGTCCTCGGAATTTTAGTGTCTGTGTTTCTGATGTGTTTACTTCCATATTTTATTTACAGTTTATTGGGTGGTGGTGTTGACCTACATACAAAAACCTTTCAGAAAGTTGCGATCATGGTTTATCTTAAGTCCACCATTAATCCGGTTATTTATGCTCTGTTTTACCCGTGGTTTAAGAAGTGTGTTAAATTAAATATAACTCTACAAATATTCCAAATAGACTCTGCATTAATAAATGTTCTTTTATGAATGTGTTTGAAAATTCACAGAAACGACCTACACATCATCCAATATATATATATTTATTAGAACCAAAAATGTATTAACTGTACCCATTCTTCAGCAAAACAAATTTAATACATCATTGTACTTAATTTTAGCACAATTCACATTTAAATCATGACAAATGCAACTGAATGAATGTTAATCAGGTAGGCTATTATTTGTGTCATTTTGCACTGCTGATGATTTTTGTGTTAAAATCTCAGCTATTTTACTGTGTCCGTTCTTTACACAAACTTTTTTTAAAAATAGAACACTACACTTTAGGTGTCTTAGTAAGCAGCTATCTGTATTTAAAGGTGAGTCCTGTTAGGTGGAAGCCTATTCAAAAGTGCAAGCCATGGTAGTGGATATGTATTATAAGTAATAGTAACATATAGTAATAGAAACACAGACATTGTACAGGAACCCCTAATGGTAAAAATAGTGTAATAGTAAGAAAACTGTTTACAGGTCAGTCACCGCTGTGTAGTCTGTTTATACAAGGTGGAGATTTGGCATTATCGCATAATTTAATAAATTCATATTTTGTAAATTCAGATCCAATCTAATACAATGTTCTGCACAAAAATTTAGCACACATTCAGGCAATCAACAAGCAGGCATAAACTGGGCTTAGACAAAAATCATGTTTAAAACATATGACCAATATTCTAAAACCATAAAACACAGAAAATTGCTCGGCACTGAGCATGTGGCTACCAAATACTGTGCACGCTCCACATACCTCTTTACGTGTGCCACTTTTAAACAGGTATACACTTTATTAAACTTAGCCTAAATACTACTGAGTTTGATTATTTTGCACCTAAAGGAAAATTGCCACCATAATCTGGTGTCCCAGGGGTGGGCCCCGTGCATCTGATCTTCTGGAAAACAGATCAAATCTGACACATGGGCTCAATATGTTGTCAAAAATAGGATATACATGTTGTTGGGAACAATATACCAGGAGTTGTTTATATGTATATGTGTAGATAATCTGCCAATCAGTGACGTTTGGGCTAAATAATAATAATAATAATAATAATAGATTTTATTTATAAGCGCCTTTCATAAAGGTCCTCAACTACTTGAGTAATGAAGTAGGAGGCATAAAATGTCGACAGACATTTGTTAAATGGTTTAAATAAGAATCATCATCCCTGGCAAGACCAGGGCATGGTACAAACAGTGGGTGAAGGCCCGTGCCAGCAGATCACCGGAGGGTGAGGACCGCTCACTTGATGGCCAGGCACTCCTCCTCTATGGTGCTCTACTTCCACTCACGGGTCGTTTACGGCTTACAGCTGATGTACAGCATGGGGCATTCTTCCCCCTTCACCAGCTGGAACCACCTGACCCCCAACCCCCTGTCCTATGCGTCGGTCTGTAAAATAAAAGGGAGAGAGAAGTCAGAAGCATGTAAGAGCGGTCCAGGACAGAGAGCAGACTTAACCTGGACAAAGGCCTGTTGGCATGGCTCCGTCTACTGTACCGGTTCTGGTACCCCCTTTTTAGTGAGATCAGTCAAGAGACTGGTGATGTCTGAATAATTAGGTACAAACCTACAATAATAGCCAGTCAGCTCCAAGAACCATCTCACCTGCTTTGTGGTCTTGGGCCTCGGGCAGGCTGCAATCACTGCCGTTTTTCAATTTGGGGACGCACCTGCCCATGACCTAAGTGAAAGCTCAAGTACCATACCTCCACGTGCCCAATTGAACAATTCTTTGGATTGGCCTGCCTCAGAGATCTCAGGACTGCCCTTAAGTGCTGGATGTGCCACAGCCAGTCATTGCTGTAATTGATGATGTCATCTAGATAAGCTGCAGCATAGGCAGTGAGTTTGTGTAATGTCACCGGTGCCCTGAACAACCCAAATGGAAGTGTTACAAATTGGTGTAATCCAAATGGGGTGAAAAAAGCCTGTTTTTCATGGGACAGTGAAGTCAAGGGGATCTGCCAATATCTCTTTCTCAAATCCAGTGTCGAATAAAAGCGAGTTGCACCTAACCGATCAACTAGTTCATCAACATGAGGCATTGGATTTGCATCGAATTTAGTCACCGCATTGACTTTTCTGTAGTCTACACAGAAGCGGGGAACCAAAACCACTGGGCTGCTTCACTCACTGTGTGACTCCTTAAATACTCACATATCATGCATGGCCTGGAATTCTCCCAGTACCACTTTTTTTGTGTTCAGGTAACCTATATGGACGGCTTCAGTCAACCACCCCAGGAAGCGCCTCAGTGTGGTATTCTATGAGATCAGTGCGACTGGGCAGAGGCAAAAACATGTCAGAAAACTCGGCTTGTAATTGTGTTACCTGTGTTCTCTGGGATGGTGAGAGGAGGTCTCCACAGGGGACAGGGGTGAATTTGGCCACCTTTTTACTTACCTCTGGTCCCATCTCCACCCCCTCTAGAACCACCATTACTAGGGCCACAGGTACCACCTCTCGCAAGGGTTTGAGGAGGTTGAGGTGGTAGGTTTTCAATGCATTGGTGTCCGTCCGCTTGACCTCATAGTCAACGTCTCTGACTTGCCGTGTGACCTCAAAGGGCCCTTGCCACATGGCGTCAAATCTGGAGCTCAGCATCAGCAGTAAAACTAGGGCTTTATCTCCTGCTGTGAATTCCCGTAGCTCACGACCCCATTATACAGCCAGGCCTGTCATTCTTGCGCCTGTAGCAAATTCTCCTGTGATAAGTGCCCCAACGTGTGGAGTTTTGCTCAAAGGTCAAGAACATATTGAATTTCGTTCTGACTGTGCAAAGTTCTGTCCTGCCAATTTTCACTCATGACATCCAGGATGCCGCCCATACAGAAGTTTGAATGGGGAAAACCCTGTGGAGGCTTGTGGGACCTCTGTACTGCAAATACTACTGCAAAACTCAAGCCTCTTATCACAGTCACAAGCATCTTTGTAAACAAAATTACAGATCAAGTTTTTAAGCGTTCGGTTAAATTGCTCCACCAGCCTATCCGTTTGCGGACAGTACATGCTAACCGCCTATTTGTGTATACACCGCACCTTCAACCTATGTGCCATATCCAAAGCCTCGCTTTGAACCAGGCTTTGGTGATTTGCAGTCTGGTTACACATGGAATCCATCAATGCCTGATGTGTACCCCCTTGGACACTTACTGGTATCTGGTCTCCCAGCTCGATCAACCTGCGGCAGGTTGGGGAGCCAGACTGGTGTCCCGATCTCCATCATGGGACTTTGATCCTGGATGTGGCCAGGCTCTCCACACTGACAACAGACCAGCCCAGGCCTTATCCCTACCCCCGTGGCACCAGAATTCCCAACCTGCGAGGGGAGGGAAATACGTGGTTTCAGGGAGCTAGAGAGAGAGAGTGTAGGGGTTTGTCTTTCCCCTGGAATGCCACCAGGTGGTCCTCTGCCAAGGTGACCGCCTTGGGTGGTGGCACTGGACCCATTCCACCATTCTGCTTGTGAGGCACGCAACAAACTGCTCCAGCACCACCAGGTGCAACTTCTCTAGTGCCACGCTCCTTGGCCAGCAACCACATTTGGCAGGTGTTGTGGTAGCTGTTGGGTGAATGTAAACGGGTGGCCGATCTCATCGAAAGACAGTGAGGGAAAGCAATGTCAGTGTTGCTCGGGAGAGCGGTCAGGGTACTCTAGCATGCTGGTGACAGGGAGCTGCTGGGCCACGAGTTGGGCCTCCCCAGAGAGGATCAGCAATAGCCTGGCAGCCCACTGGGCTTTGGGCCAGCCCCAGACTGTCACAGATAGCTCAAACAACTCCAGGAAGGCTTCAGGGTCATCTTGTGGCCCCATCTTGGCCATGGCAATGTGGCTCGCAGTTGCCGACTCTGGGGCTGGAGTACCCGCCAGTGGCAGTAGGCTCCGCAGAACCTGCTGATCTTCAGCCTACGCTTCCATCAGGACCCAGAAGCATTCCTCCTGCATGCGGTACAAGATGAGCAAGGCCTGCTGGTTCGCCTGTTGCATGCCGGCAAGGGTCCAGACAAGTTTGGCCGGGGCGAGGATTCAGTGGCGGATGTTGAGTCCACATAGTGAGAACAGGATGTTTATATGATAGCCCAAACATTAGGTTTATGAAGATCTCATATGTAGAGGTTGTCTTGCACAGTTTGATGTATGGGTGAAGGACTTGGGCTTTCCTGGAAAAGGCAGTTTCAGTCCTAGACAAATAGAACAGTTAAAAAGATAAGTTGGTGAGAAAAGAAAAAGAAGCGGAGAAAGGTAGAATTAAATTTCTAGGAAACTGGAGGGCATTTTTTGATTGGCAAACTGAGACACATAAGAGAGAAAATTGTCAGACAGGGTCCTCATCCTATTCTCAGTGCTTGAAGTTTCAGATGGACCTGGATTTAGAGCATCTCACCCGCAGCGAGAGGAAGGAGTTTCACCAGCATTCTCCCATGTCAGCATCAGCGCCGCCCACTTCCTCTCGATCTCTCACACGAACTGGCAAAGTGTATCACAACGTGGCACAGCTCGGGAATGACACCCCAGCAGGATGTCGAGGAAGAGGTGGAAGGAGACGTGGGAAAGGCAATAGCGCTAGTTCTAGCAACATCCTTCATGATCAAAATAAGAGAGACTCAGATTGGATGAAAAAGCAACCTGTTACAACTGTGTACAACTGGGACACATTGGTAGACACGGTCCTGTCACCTGACGCAGCAGAACAAGCTGTCTCACTAGCAAAACGACCAAGCAGACTGATGGGTGAGCTCCGGGGAAGGGCCCTGCATAGAGAATGGGAAAGGTAACACACATACACATAATGTCATTAGTCACAGCACCTTCATACAACAGCAAGATAACAATGAAGAGCTTTAAGAGCCAGTCTAAATGCATTATGACAATATGATGAGTTTGTTAAAATACACATCTACCAGTTTTTCTAAACTTCCCTGTATACGCCTTACTGTATGTGGACATGAGCTAACCTTTTTGGTAGATTCTGGAGCAGGGCATTTAGTCATACTGCATGGTGCACTGCCACTAATTTCAAAAACCATCCAGACATTTGGCATCTTAGGATGCGTGATTGAGGCGTTCTCAGTTGAACTGTAAAAGTGAAAACTGAGTCACCACATCCCACTCATTCTTAGTCTCACACACATGCTCAGTTAAACTTCTGGGCCGAGATTTGATGTGCAAATTGGGCATTAACCTTTCTTCCACCCCAGGAGGCTTAACCATTTAAGATATGGCCCAGGAGAGCCGTTATATGCCTATGCCTGGAAGCACTGCTCTGACCAGTTGACATAAATAACAACCCACCTTATTCAGCTAGCACACACTAGCGCTTCATTTTCGGGTTCTGCCCACATGTTGTAAAAAGATTTACACTGCACAGCCTACATCCACAAAGGTTTTCAATCCTCTCTTAAAGGCAGGAGTAATAGTCCCTTGACCAGACTGTGCAGTGCGCACTCCTATTTTCCCAGTTAAGAAAGCTAGAAAGCCACCCCAACCAGATAACTGGAGGTTTGTGCAGATTTACAAGCTGTTAACAAAGCAGTTGTTCAGCAGGCTCCTGATGTTCCAAATCCATCCACCATCCTAGCAAGTGGTTTTCTGTAGTTGACTTAGTTTTTTTTCTGTTCCGATACACAAAGATTTTTTGACACACAATTTTGGTTTGCTTTCATGTACAACAGCAGGCCATACACCTTCACGCATCTATGTCAGGGTTATTGTGAATCCCCAACCATATACAATCAATACCTTAGAGACAACCTGGCATCATTGACGCTTATGACAGGCTCCACCCTTTTACAGTACCTCATGATTTGCACCCCAACCAAAAACCAATGTGAAAATGACACTGTGGTATTGCTGCAGCACCTCGCTAAAGAGGGACACAAAGTCCAGCAAAATTGCAGTTTACTAAACAGAAAATGCACTTTTAGGTGATATGATATAAAAGGAGACAGAAAGATGTTGCCAACTGATCTCTGTGAAACAGGTCTTGTCCTTTCAAGGTATGTGTTCCTATTGCAGAACGTTCATCCCAAACTACTAAGCATTGGAAAGTTTAATGAGAGAACCATAGGCCATCCCTCACAGCCTCATCACCTGTCAAGTGGACGCCAGAGGCAGAAGAAGCATTCCTACTTCTGAAGCAGGCCTTGCAAACCACAATTACCTTTGGGTTGCCGGACCCCACCAGACAATTTTTCAGATTGTAAATGAAAAGAATAACCTTTTATGACCCCTGTTCTTTTGCAGAAACATGGCGACAGACTAAGACCTATAGCCTGCTTCGCCAGTAAACTGGACCCAGTGGCAGCTGGACTTCCTGTTTGCCTGCGAGCAGTTGCTGCAGCTGAACAGGCTGTGACTGCATCTAGCAATATTGTGGGGTGCTCTAACCTCATGCTTTTGGTCCCACATGCTGTCTCCCTGCTTCTGTTGGAGAAAACGATGTCACATCTGTCAACACAGAGATGGTTGAACTAACACTGCTTTGCTTGACATGCCTAACATTACAGTGAAGCGCTGTACTGTTTTAAACCCTGCTACTCTTCTTCCCATAAAGAGAGATGGGGAACCCCATGACTGTCACCCCTTGCTCTAACCAATGACTTTTGTTCCCCCTAGGTCTGACCTGCAGAGTAAGCCCATGGAGAATATACAACGAATAAGGTGCGACAAACCACGGTGGACTGGACCCTTCCAGATTCTGCTCACCACCCCCACAGTAGTAAAGACTGTGGGAAGAGTGACATGGATACACACCAGCCACTGTAGGATAGTTCCTTAACCAACTGCACAGGAGGAGAAGGAAGGTGTGTGTGTGTGTGTGTCGTCATAAAAGGGTCATGCTGCATTTTCATCCCAAACAACAGAGCCCCTGACGGATCAATCACAAAGGCATTACACAGGCTGACCACCCTGGCCAAGAAGCTTGCAGAAAACTTATGTGTTGACATGTCAATGACAGGATTGTTGGACCCTATGTTTGGCAGATGGAAGGGTATCATGGTTACGTGTTGGTGTGGTACAGCGGTAACATCATTGGCTCCCATGTGTGAGACCCGGGTTCGATTCCTGGTCTGGGCAGCCAGTCTGTGCTACACCAATAAGGGTCCTTGGGCACTTAACACTACATTGGCCTACCTGTAATACCAATAACCTTGTAAGTCGCTCTGGATAAGAGCGTCTGCCAAATGCCG
>JAOVVF010000036.1:20917913-20931739 GCA_028565595.1 Duopalatinus emarginatus | reverse complement strand
TTTTCTGTAAAGCTGCTTTGAGACAATGTTCATTGTTAAAGGCGCTATACAAATAAAATTGAATTGAATTGAATTAATGACATACCTATGTTTATTGATTGATTAAGTTGATTCATTTTGTCCCCCAAAAACCCTCCATACACCAGTGAGTTCTTTCTTTGTCACAACATTGTGAATTGTATTGCCCCATGCTTGTGTAAAGGCTGTGACAGATTCACCCTGTATCAAAATGTCTGTTTTCTATAGTTCTCAGGTCTTCATGTTGGTTTATCATTTTAAACAACAACCAGGCTTCTACTGCTAGTTAACTTCTGGTCTGACATGACACAAAGTGCAGGGGTTTTCATAGATATGCAGGGTATTAAAGATGAGAGCTTTCATGTCCTGTACAGTGGCGGTCCCTGCACTATGGTGAAAATTCTAGATAGTGTAAAATATAAAGTAGTAGATACTGTGGGACATTTCAGCATTTTTCTGTGTAAGCCAAATGAATATAATTTATTCAATGTATACTGTTTGGCCAACAAAAGTCCCCTGTCCATTGGAGCTTCTGGGGTTGCTTCAGTTAGTCAGGTCTAGGCTCAGCAAAGATATGGGCAAAAAAGTCAGTTGAGTACTTACAGTGTACTAAATGAGCAGGTTATCCCCCCATCAGTGGATTTTTTTTCTTCCTCTGATGGCATGTGCATATTCTAGGACAATAATGCCGAAAATGAATGGGGTCAAATTGTGAAAGAATATAAATGGCGATTGTGAAATATTTGAAAATTGTGATAGTCCTGACCTAAACCCCAATGGGATGTGCTGGAGAAGACATTTAGAGTGGTTAAACTCTACTTTCAGCAACAAGATAATTAACTCTGGGCGAAATAAATGCTGCGCCATTGCAGTTGTTGAAAAAGCCATGGTGAAGGCACACTGAGGTGGTCTAACAGAATGTACATATCTTTTACACAGATGTAAAAGATGCATGTGTGTGCATCTTTCTTTCTTTTTTTAGTTGCCCAACACAGCATCTTCCTAAATTTGCACTTGACCCAGATGTAATTATTCATAACACGAAAAGAAGTTATACTGGTATGACAGAAGTCACTATATATCATATGTTATGATGGTACACTGACAAATCATAGAAACTAAAATAAGGGATTGACTTGACTTTAATAAGTCTTTTTCAAATAAGTAGAAAAAAGCCAAAGTTTTATTTCAGTGTAATAATTATACATAAAAACGGATAGAAAAATTTACACAGATCATGATAGTGCTTTTGCCCTGAAAAAAACAGAGCTCTAAAAATAGACATTTCCCCCTCATTTGGAGAAAGAATCAAGTACATGAATTAAGATATTTAAATATTTCATTTCTATAACGAAGTGCTTAGGGAGCTGGGGGAAGATCAAAATTCTGTACATAGTATGCTAGAATCAGTGTGACTGGTACGTAGTCTGTGATCGCTGTGCCTTATTTCAGAATTTGTATGTTGTCCAGACCCACAGTTAGTTCCTTCTCTGTCCATATTATCTCCATGCATGTAATCGGCAGGAGCAGCCTCTGTTCCAGCCTCTTTCTGAGCAGTAATTGTATGGCTAATGTCCATGTAGGAGCCAACTACAGTACTGCTTCTACTGCTGAGGTCTGAGCTCCTTGACCCATCACTGGAATGATTGATAGACTTTTCATTAGCATACTCTGTAGCAGCATGGTTCATATATCCATCATCTGTGTCACTGGAGTCTGTATGTCCTGCCAGCTCCCTCTTTAGGCTCCGTGCACTGTCCATATACCTTTGGCTCAGCTCCATATCAGGTAAGTAGTTAGCATGGATCTCTGCCAGCTTCATGCAAATTATGTACCTGGCCTGAATACTCCCTCCATCATCCAAAGCTGCTGCCAGGGCTAAGTGGAAATAACCCATGGCATCAAATGCATCCTATGGAGCAAGCAAGTGAACTTCATTTGTAAATACAATGTACGGTAATACCATACATAAGTTATGTACATAAAATCATCAGCAGCATCAAAATCATTTACAAAATCATTTAAAATGGCTTATCTTTATAAAAGTTTATAAAAGGTACAGTTAGTACTATTCTTATACAATTACTTTGTGTATGTATGTGTGTGTGTGTGTGTGTGTGTGTGTGTGTGTGTCTGTTTGTATGTGTGTGTGTTTGCCTTTTCACTGATTTTCTCCCAATCTGGACCTGTCTAATTTGTCTCTCCACTATCATGTGATAGCCACCAACCCTGGAGTGAAGGATATCACGTGATTTATGTGTACTCATCCACCACTTCTTTTTAAACTGCCTGCCCATGCAACATTAGGGGCCAGTTTAACATACTCAGATGCCCACAGACGCTCATGATCACTATGACTGACAAAGGACAAAGAGAGTATACCACCCCTTCTTCTATCCCTGGGAGCACAGCCAATTATGCTTTCTGGACTTCCAGTTATGGATGTCTGTAACATAACCCAGGATTGGAACTCAGGCCAGTGCCTTTCTGTTCCACCACTCGGAGACCTGTGTTGTTTATTTTTGCTCAATTTTAGAACAGGTAATTATATTTAAAGTCTCAGAACAGTCTGATCAGTTATCTCAACATGATTGGGTACCAACCTTTAACTTGTGCAGAGTTAGATCAGCTAGTCTGCAGTAAACTTTAACATAGTAGCGAGCTTCTTCTGCATGCTCCAATACAGTGGGAGAGAGGGACAAAGCCTTCAAATAGTAATTCTCAGCCATCTCATACTGCTCCAAAGTAAAATAGATTGAGGCCAGGCGATGGTAGGATGCCCACTCATTCAGGCGTACACCTAAAAGAGCGAAAATGATAGTTCATAGCTTCCAGTTGTATGTTGTGGAACAATTATTTTGGTGAAGTTAAATACAATAAACAAAACCTAGAACACAATTATCCTTACATATATTTTTAGGTGTATTGTTTTATTGGCAGCAGGGGGCAGCATAGTGCAGGGTTTGGGAAATAAAGGTATCAAACACTGTCTTCTCTATAAAGCATGCACAATGCAGACTGACAAAACAGACCATGTCAAACATGATGAAACAATTTAAGGAGAAAGTCTGTAATACCAGTTAAGGTGCTGATTTCCACTGCGAGTGTAGCATACTGCAGGGCCTCCTTGTGCTGACCTTCCTTCAGCAGCAATTCAGAAAGCTTACACAAAAGCCTGAACTCTGAATGCACATCCTTAAGACATCTTGCAAATGGCAGACCACCATCCTGCACACACAGTTAAAACACAATCCAAGTTTAAGTGGGGGGAAACTTCTGTTAGCTGCATATTAAAACAGTTGATGCTTGAATATTATTAACACATTATTATACATTATGTGAGAGTGGTAGTGCATACTCTAAAAAATAAAATTGCAGCCAGTCGGTTTCTATGTCCTTTAAAGAAGACATCTCCAGCCTCTTCATAAATGTTCATAGCGAAGCATGGGTCATTTATCCTTAGGGCTGTCTTCACAGCTGCCTGATAGTTATAGATAGTTGAAAATAGTTATATAGTATTTTTGCTTTATGGGAACACAAAAATAAAACGTTATACAATCGCTATAACACACTTACTCAAACTAGTTGAGTATTAGCATGCTATTTACTTATAATTGACTACTGCCTTATTCTCACCTGTAAATACATGTCTGCCAGTTCATCCTCATGGATCAAGTAGTAGATACGGCCCACCTGTAGCCATGTCTCTGACTCCTCCTGTTTCTTCCCTAAGTCTATGGAAATCCTTAGACTTTGCTTGCTGTAGTCAAGAGACTTCCGTGAGGACCTAAAATAATTTTCATCAGTAATCAATTTTTATGTCAATTGTCAAATGTCGTTATACCTGTATATACACTGAAGTACCAAAAAATAGTACGGATTGGTGGCTGCCATTCCATCAGACTCCTGGTACATCTACAAACATTTATTACAGGTGAACACTATGTGTGCTTCCTTCCTGACAAGTTACACCTGTTCATGTGCTGCATTCATTCTGATGGGTCACCAGACCTCAATGTTATTGAACATCTCTGGGATGCCATACAATTCCCTGTGGAACACAGAAGTCCTACACTTCGAAAAACAAACCAGAATTGTGGACCGTTCTGCAGGAAGTATTGTGTTCATTTCCTACAAAATATTTCTGCAAGTTCTGCGTGTCCATTAGACTGGTGTATCAGTTTTTCTGGTACTTCAGTGTAAAACCAGTTTACTTTATTAGTTACATAATTTATTTGGATCAGATTTTCTAACAAATTTGATTTAAGCTCATTTTATATATACTACGCATAAAAAGGCCTGAGTCCTGTGTATCTTACTTCTCAGTGTTAAGTGAAAGGTAGAGATTGCTGAGAATCTCCAGGTACTCTCCCTCCAGACGTTTATCCTTCAGTTCCCTGGAGAGCCGCACACAGTGCTCATAGTAAATTATGCATTGCCCATACAGCAGTAAGTCAGCATATAGACGACTGAGCACCTTTGCTACAACCATCTGACCTGTAATATAAAATATGAATGTATTAAAATTTTATTTGATTAAATACATAATTTAGTTTGTGATTTGGTTTGGGGGCACTTTACATTTTTATCTAAAAATAAAGTGCTTGCTTTACTCACTGTGCAGGTTCTTGGCACTGATAGCAATCAGAAGACCCATCTCATAGCACAATCTAACCTTTTGGCTTTCTCCCCTATCCTTATAGCTCCTGCCTAGCCACAGCAAAGTCTGAACATGCTCTTCGTCTGAGGGGCTGTCAGAGAGAAACTGGAAAAGATGCAGAGATCTGAGCAAAAAACTCTCTGCAAGGCCTGGAGCCCCTACCGATAAGGTAAGACATCCCAGGTTAGCCAGAGCCAGAGCTTCATTATGCTTGTTCCCATTTTCCTTTGAAATCTTGAGAGCACAGTGAAATGCCCTTGCTGCTTCTTTGACCTTTCCCTGTTTGTGTAGACATAACGCAAGTAGATTGTGGACCACTCCACGCTGTGTTGGACTATCTGTTCTATTCAATGAGTTAAGGAGAGGTTGCAAAGTAGATTGGGCTTTATCTGGTTGATCTGTGAGCACTAAGAGCCAGGCCAAAAGTACTGATGCCTCAAAGCCTTCCTCCTCATTAATGTGATGTCCTGCATTCACTGCTTGTTGGGCACAAACAACTGCCCTTTCCAAAGTCCCATACTGCTGGTAGACACTGGCCAGACTCAAACAAAGGTCTCTCTGGGTTTTTAGATGTTCTCCACTGTTGGCTATAGACAGTGCCTGCTGAAGGTAAACTACCACCTGGACTGGGAGCAGAGCAGAGCCATCCTTCCAACAAGGATTCAGTCTGACTGAGTTCTTTAGGAAGAGTTCAATCTTTTGAAAGGCATTTTCCAAAGAATAATCCTGACCAGAATCTAGACTAAGAGCAGCTAATGCAAGGTAAGGCAGATACTTCTTGTGGTAAAGACTGGACAGAATCCAGTTAAGGTCAACTGGCCCTATAGGCCTTCCTTCTTCTGCTGAGAAATTTAGATTGAGGAACTGAAGTCTTTCCACAAAAGGCAAGGCCTCCTCAATCCTTCTGTTGTGCAAGAATAGAGACAGAATAAGATAGCAAGTCCGTGCCTCAAGGTGTTTATCATTGTCAACAATAGCTTTGCGTAGAATGGGCTTAAGCAGTTCAAACTCGTCCAGAGAACAAAAGTTATGCATTGGGTGGCACAACATAAGAGCACTTGCTTTCTCTAATGTATAAGGCAGCTTATCTGTCATCTTCTGCTTCAGGTACACAGCTGTAAGGTTGGTATACAGGGCAATTAACAAAGGTTTGTCATTAAAGCCTTCTATAGGGACATTCAATGCCTCCTCATAGTAGACTCGAGCCTGTGAGTACTTAAGCTTTTTGGCACACAACCTGCCCAGAAGGAAGCATGCACGCCGATGGGCCCACACCATCCTGCCTTTCTTTGCTCCTTCCCGCAAGCTTTCCAAATGCAGGAGCACCTCATCCACTGGAAGACCACCAAAGACTGTGTCCAGGAAAGAGTAGGAGAGGTCATAAAGTGCATGAAAAGAGTCCTGGAAGTGGTCCAGATTAAGGAGTATTAAGGTTGGGTCAACAAACTCAGCTTCTTCAGTTTCCCAGATTCCTTCATCCATAAATGGGGGATCTTCCTCATACTCGTCCATCTCTCGGAAGGTGTCCTCCAGGCTGAAGGAGATGGCTTCATTGTCTCTATCTAGGTAACTCTGAGAAGCATAGAGGGAAGGTCGAGGGGAAGAGTGATAGGGTAGGGTATCAGTATGTTCCAGTATAATGCTCCTTCTGGCATCTACTGGGGTTTTCTGTTCTGGGGGATAATGCAAAGATAGTTGCATTAGAAATAGATAGATGTGCACATTTAGTATGTTTTCATAAATCAAGGTAAACAAATTACCTTGCTTTGGTTGATTTTTGATATAGGTAAAATCAGAGTCATCCAGTCTGTCTGTAAATAAGTTAAGTTTTTTTAATCAAAGCATTACAATTAAAGGCCTGTCCACCTAAACAATGTCAAGCATGTCCAAGACAGATGGTGTCTGTGTTTCTTACCTAATCTGTATACAGTGCTGATGTCAGTGGAGAAGAGTTTTTCCAATAGACCAGTGTGGCACTGCTCAACACAGGGGTGAAACTGCGATAGGGCAACTCTCTCCTCCTCAGTAAGAAAGACCAATTGTCCACTGCTATGAGGACGCAACAAAGGCAGCATTATCAACCACATGATTCTCATTCTGGCTGTTTCATCAGCTCATTACATAACAGCAATACAACAGAATAAATAACTACAACAACTTCTAATAGCTATAAAAACACACATTCATAAAACAGATTCAGGTAAGGTCAACTGAGATATATCATTATAATTGTATTCACAAGTCAGAAGATTATTCTGCATTTTGATGGTCTGTTAAGTCAAATATTTAACAATTTATGAATTAAGGAGGAACATTAATTAGAAATAATGTAACAAATGTGTGTTTTAATTTTGTATATTTCTTTCTTACAGTGGTTTGACATTTTCAGGTCTCACATGGGTCATGTGGACAAATCCTATCTGTCCACTAGAGAGGTGTCGCCCAATGAATGTGTTCAGTGAGCTAATAAGCAAGCCTTCAACCTCTATCAGGTCTCCTTGACTGAGGTGCAGTTCATCTTTAACCATTGGGCAATGGTCCACTACTGCTACACAAGTTCCTGTTACTTGAGAGATAAGTAAAAAAGCACTTTATGAGTCTTAGTATGTTCACAGAACAAATCATTGCATTTTACTACTAGATCTCATACACACTTACCTATAGGTTGGTCAGTTTGAAATTTTGTGGAGGAAAACCCTCTTGCATTGCCATCATACTTCCTAAGAAACCACCTTTGAAACACAATGGATTTGTTCTGTTTAACCAGTATAGAAATTGTAAACTAAATCATTAAACAGCATTGTTAATGCTATTTAATACAAAAACAAATTTGATAAACAAAATTTATAAACAAATTTGAAACTTCTCATTGTCTCAGAAGGTTTGATGACTGGCACTGATTTAATAGGGATTGTCACTGTCACTCACTGGTAAAAAGGGTAAGGCAGAGGCTGCATTGCATGAACAGGCACTAGGCCATGCTGACCCGTAGACAGCAGTGTTCCCTCCCACATGGACAGCTGTCCAATATCCTTCATCATAACAAGATCATTCTTTTTGTAGGATAATTCATCTTCTTCCTCTATACACTGCTCACTGTTAACCAGAGCTTTAGCAAAGAATGAACCTATAAGCAAGCACAATGCAACATTACAGATTGTGTCACACTTTAGAATCGTTCCTGTGTTATCTTTTGTATACATCTTCTCTTATGTTTACATTTACTCATAGCATTTGCTCACATTTACTCATATCAGTGGAATGTGAGCTAAACCTTACAATACAGTACAATAGTGCAGTATTAATTGGCCTCTTACCTTCCTGAAGTAGGAGCCCCAGATAAAGGGTAGCTAGGTGTTCTTCATCCACTGTCACAGATATCTCCACATCACTGAGCAAAACAGGGTCTAGCCAAAAAGACTGGTCACACAGGAAGTTCTCCAAACACCTTGCCACATATCCTGAGACACCAACATCAAGATTTTGTGCTTTAAATGTTTCTTGGTAGTTTAAAAGCATATTATGGTGCATTTGCTTGTGTGCCTGTGCTGGCTCACCTAGAGCAAGGTATGTAGAGAACTTCCAGATTTCCTCCACTGTCTTAAAGGTAATAACAAAATAATCTTTTTCAGCATGCACTGAAACCAAGCGTGCAGAGAGATCCTGGAAATAGAGGACCAAGATTCACTGTAAATTATTGAGCACTGTGAAAAAGCATAACCAGCTATTTTTAATTTTGATTGTATTTAACACAGATAGTTTAAAAAGCTTACTTTAAAAAGCTGAATAACATCTTGGCTGTTGCTCTCTACGACCCTTAGTCTAGTGCGCAGTGCCTCCTGTAGCATACTATCTGGCTCCATATTGGAACGCCTTCTCCCGCTGAACAGCAGTATCACATCTACACCACATGAAGCAAACGAAACAGACTTTTTAGATTGTCTACACAGGTAAAGCAGGACAAAGAATGCATATGAAAATATAATATCTTATTATGCAAATGACCATGTACTGGCCATATTGACAGCAGAGTTCTTTCTGAAGATGAAAAGAATTCTACTACACTGGCTTACCTCTGACACGATATGATTAGACTGAGTGCAGACATTAGTGTTGTCTGAAAGGGCATTAGCTCTGACAATCTGCTGAATCAGACCTGCCATTACTGTCCATTATGGAAGCTTTTCCACTCTGGTCTATATGACACTGGAAATCTTGATGCAAATACCTGAAGAGAAGTGATCTCCTACAGCCAGAGAGACAGTGCTGAGAGCCTTCTTCCTCTTCCAGTAACTCTCACCAGTGATCCCCTCACCCTCCACCTCAGCCTCTGTTTCCACTTCCTCATCTCCTGTACCAAACAGAGGAAAGCACTTAGTGCAAGAAAGAAAACAGTCTTATGTCTTAGCACTAAACCTAACTACATATAATTTTAACAGCAACTGTTCAACTGTTCAATAACTTGGCAATCAACAAATTTATTACTGATGACAGGTTTATTTTATAGACAAAGGTTTCTGATTAAATTCATGGTACCAAAATTATAAAACCAGTATTAAATTCAACTGCAATATGACATTAATTTCTGTACTAATGATTATGTATTAGAATTTTATTTGATAACAGTATTATAAAATGTGAGTATAATAAGTATTATAAGTGGATGTTCAATTATAGAATACATAATCTATCCCATCTAATACAAAATATTTAAACTACAAGCTCAAATTACAATGTTATATTGTACCAAATAACAAATTAATGAATATTTTCAACAAATTATATTTCATAAAAGCAAATGTTTCCGTTTTAGATAAAAACCTTTTTTTCCTTACCAGTGGCCATGACATCATTTCCTGGAAATAACTCACTGGCTCCTGTTAGTGCATATGGGGGCTCTTCCCATACTGTATTGAGCTCAGGGGTTGATATATCTATGGAAAGGGTAGTTGAGGTTTTAATGGTTAATCTAAAGGTTAATACAGGTTAAATGTGTGAAAACTGAAGGACCCATTTAGAAAGAAACAAAACATTAAGCGAAAATATTAAGGCAATATTTTCTTAGTAAATCTTGACAGGCATCAAAATAGCATCCTGATGCGTTACAGGTGTGAGTACAGGCAATCAACATTATATACTAAGATAATACATGCACGCTTTGGTCAATCAGTGTAGGTACTATCACGTCACATCTCCATCACAATCAGTGCTATCTTAACCTGAAATAGCTGTACTCTATAATGTATGTTAATATATGAGTTTAAAGCAAAACAAGTTTTGTTAATCACAACAACAAGACCAAATCTTTATGTTAGCGCTTTCACAATTAAATATAAGTTTTAATCACAGGGGGAAAACACCATAAAAACAGGAGAGCACATACAGCCTAAGCAAAGGTCACGCTGCAATGTGCATTACCTTCATGGGTTGATCTATTACCCATATTTCATGGAACTGAACTGACGTCTGCCTGTGTAAATTCCATTTCATTGCAAAATTTTATGGGACCAACCTGAAAGCAAGAAGCAGTTACTCAGACAAGGAGCTGGACAGCAGCAGCATGCCATGATGTGGACAACAAACTCCCTTAATCCGCTGATAAATGACTCCCGTTGAATGAAAGATCCACTCAAACTGTGCTGGGTATTAGCCAGTTTAATAGCAAATTAAATATATTCTAATGTATATTCTTTTTCTTCTACTCTCTTTGCGCCCATCTTTATCTTGAGCTTTGAGCATTCTCTAACTTGTTCTCTGCATCCGTCTCATACGCCCTCTGTTTCTCTGTCTCTGGCTGGTCTGCAAATGTAATATACAAAGAGCGTGTTGCTGCTGGTATGCTTGTGTGGGTTGGTCAGTGGCTGTTTATGCCGGGGGGTGGGGTGGGGTGGAGGAGGCTGGGGGGCTTCTGTAAAGTAAGCATTCTGGCCCTGGATGCCCTTCAAACACAAACAACAAAAGACCACTGCCAAGTACACAAAGTCTAAATAAGTGTACCCCAACATGTTTAAAAGATTTTCTAATTGTGTTTCTCTTCCTTTCTAATTTACTGTATTTTTTATGTCTGGGTGAGCAGTATTCAGGCTGACAGCTCCACATTGTCTGTGACAGGATGTCTGGCTGTACTATGGGCTCAGCAGTACTGATGCCAAAAGATCCACATTATTTTCACCCAATTTCCTTCGTAAACTTCCAGCAGGAAGTGCAGGGAGAAACAAGACAGCTCTGCAGCATCACCTAGTGGCTATAGTACACCCCAGTGTAAATGGAGTTTTATTATATGTATATGTATTATAATAGTTATTCCATGATGCTGCTGTGTGTGTATTCTTGCAAAATCCCTACGATATCATATCATTTACACAAAACCACATGCAGTACTTGAGAAATTAAAATTACTGTTAGGGGAGTTTCTGACTCCCGGGTCTTCCTGTAACTTGTACTTTTCTCAGATGAACTTATAACTTCTCTTTACTGTGTAGAATTGCGTGAAAGCAGTGTTGATGGCCCCTAATCAAATTTGTGTCTAGCTAATTGTAATCATATGACAGTCATGTCCCTGCATGTGTCTAAAACAGCATCTATCGCACTAAAGTAGCATTTCACTGTCACAATCTAATAATCCACAATTAACATATATGTTAGTTGTCATTTTAGTGCAATAATTATGCTCTTTAAACAGAAAATATGCTCAAAGTATGTTATGAATCATATGTCCATTTGTTAGAGTGGTAATGTGGGTCACTGTCCATGAATAGCGAGGGAAAGCCTGTAACGTGAGTAGGGGGCATGGGCACTAAGTTTAGAATATCTCCCATGCCGGCCAAACAAGTTAATATATGGCTAACAAATGGAAAAGTTGATCATCTAGAGACAGAGAAAACTTAGATCAGACAGAATGTTTAATGAAGCAAAAGTAACTGACATTCAAGAGAAAACTGAAAGCCTATCCTGCACTGCCATTGGAAAGAAAATACAGCACAGCCCCAACACTACCATTATTTCAACCAACCCTTAAGTGCAATAATATAGATAGGAAAGAACACTCACTCACACCAGCCCTTATTATCATCGTGGTATGTGATAAGCTGACAATGTCACACTGTACCTCTGTCTTGCTGGCTCCTGCCAATATGTTCGTCCTTCATGGAAGTGCCAGGGAGCAAGGACTCTCACCACAACTTAAACTCTCATGTTTGTCTGAAAAGCCTCTGTAGTGTGTATGTGTCCTTGCTTCATGCATCTGAAGAGAAGACAGGCACTACACAAAGGAAATATATAAACTCCACCTCTAGATACTCCCTCTTTCTTTCACTGTCTTGCTTTCTTTCTGCCTCTGACAGTGTCAAGCAACTCTGAGCTCTCTCTCTCTCTCTCTCTCTCTCTCTCTGTGTGTGTATGTGTGTGTGTGTGTGTGTGTGTGTGTGTGTGTGTGTGTGTCTGTGTGTGTGTGTGTGTTTGCTGACAATGCCCTTTCGGAGTTCTCAGGTAGTTACATTAAAAAAAAAACCACACACACACATTTACAAACATTTATGAATAAATCAAAAAACAGATTTTAACTCCCACAGTACAATCTTTCCTTTATATCTTCATTCTGTACCCTCCCAGTTAACAATCCAATGTCTGTATATACAGCATGTAAGAAGGAATGTCACAGGTTTTCTACAGCTAGTAGTAAAGCAATCCATCTGGTTTGACTTGTTTTTTTGTGCATGATAACCAAAGCACATTTAGCATTACATACATACTTCTTCTTTTTACTCACATTCTGAAGGTTCCTTATCCGTCCAGATCCACGCCTTGTTACATTAGCATTCCAATCCTGGTTTTAATTACTTTTAATTGCTTTTCTATATATCCATAACAATGCTGTGAACTGTAAGTTTCTTTCTGGCGTTACTTCCTGTTTTTAAGAACTGACCTCTGGCTGCAAAATAGCTATACTTTATGGCTCCATATCTCTGTAGAGATAATAGATTCAGCTCTGGCACTGCTATAGTCATTTCTTGCATTTCCCTGCTGGTTAAAAGTAAACCATGGGTCAGGTTATGTATTCCGAGGTTTCTTGGTAATCCATTAGAATTGTTCGCTCTAGCATAGAGGACCACATCATGTGACTGGTTTGAGAGATCATGCAATCTCTTTCCCTTTTGTGAATTAGATATCAAAATTACGGGGCTAAAATGTGCATACACAGCTTCCTTTAATATCTGGTGAAGGTAGAGCTTACAGAGAATGGTGTGAAAAACAAAAAACATTGAGTGAGCAGCAGTTCTGTTGGGTGAAATTTCCTTGCTAAGCGTTCTGTGAAAATTTGGCAGAGTGGTTCGAGCTACCAGTAAGCATATAGTAGTCAGCAGAAAAAACAGCAGGCATAAGCCATAGAACCTAGTGATCGATGGACTACCAAAGCAAAAGACGACATCAGGTTCCACCCCGTCAGTATATAATCTGATGCTATCATGGTTACAGGCTTACTCAAACTGGGCAGTTAAAGATTAGGAGAAAAACTATTTTTTCCAGTTTTTAACTGTGAATGACAGGTGTTTGTTGTTGTCCAGGTATACCATTTAAGATGATGTCTAAATAATGAATAACTCTGAATAAGGCTGGGTGGGATGAACTAACCAAGAACTAAAATTTAAATACCTAACACTTTAACTGTATGTGATGTTTGCAAGTTAGCGACACAACTGTGCCACCACTAAGGTTTGCTAACCACAGCATATAAAAAAAACTTTTAGAAAACTTATCAGTGTGACTGACAGTTAGAGGGTTAAATAGGTTAGAACATATATATTTTCTCGGATAACTCCTATCTGGGCACACATGTGGCACACACACACACACACACACACACACGGTAGATTGCAATTTTAATTAGAGTCGTGCCCGTCTGTTATTGTTGTTGAAAGCTGAGCGATCATTCTCAGAGATAGGCCTGTTTTTATTTATCATAAGCTATTTAGGTTTTTTCATTTACATAATTTACAGCTGTATATTTACAGCTGATTTGCAAGTGTGTATATTCCTGTAACAGAAAATAAAAAGGAAAGAGACGGAAAATGTTTTGCATTTTGTTTTGATTGTTTTAATAAAAGTACTTGTGGATGTTCTCTCACATATGACTTTGTCAACTGAACAT
>JAOVVF010000036.1:20905005-20917813 GCA_028565595.1 Duopalatinus emarginatus | reverse complement strand
ATTTACATAATTTACAGCTGTATATTTACAGCTGATTTGCAAGTGTGTATATTCCTGTAACAGAAAATAAAAAGGAATTTTGCATTTTGTTTTGATTGTTTTAATAAAAGTACTTGTGGATGTTCTCTCACATATGACTTTGTCAACTGAACATTTAGCCCAATTCATAGAAAATACAGAGATATGTATTGTTTATCACCATTCAGCAAACGATTTCACCTGTAATCACCAAACAATATCACCTCTTGCATTTATTGTTAAAAAGGAAACCAGGCAGCTGCCTGTGCAAGTCATTTTGAAGCTGGGAAAAGAGGGAAATAAATCAGAGCCATTGCACAAGCATTTACTCCACCATTTAACGACTTTTAGAGCAGCAATATAGAGATCATACAAAGAGATGTAAACCACTCATCAGCAGTAAGAATCAGAAGACCAGATCTACAGAATTTGCAGAAATACAGACATAAAAACACACACACACAAAACCAGACTGACTTCCAGTAAAGGGATTGAAAAACCAAAGTGTGCAGAAAGAAATGATCCGGTCCTGCACAAAACCAAACAAGCTTATCGGTCAAGCAGGGTGGAGGTAGCTTCATGGCTTGGTCTTGCACGACTGCTTTTGGAATGGCCTAATTATAGATATTTCTGTGCCATTGACTGCTCCTGTTCTTTGGTTTAAAATGGAATGGCAAACTGCTATAAATTAAGTTTAATAACAGAACCTATGAGGAGTTTACCTAGAAATGAGAAAGGAGTTCAGATGGGGTACTATTTCAGTGTGTGTGTGTGTGTGTTTTAATTCCCGGAAGACTGATTTTCCTGTTGTTTAGGGTTCTGTCATATTTCAACAGTATGGCAAACCCTTTGCCCTGCAAAAACACTTTCCAGTATAAACAGACATTGTGCATGTTGGACACATCACATAGGCAGATAAAAAGAGATAAAAAGAAAGAAAGATTCTGTCATTATTACCATAAAATAAATAACACTTATAATTAATACCCTGATATAAATATGTTTTAAAATATAAATGTCATGTCCATTGTTAAGATTTTCTGATGTTAACAGTATGCACTATGCAGCAATGAGTAAAGAACAGAGTATAACTGGACCTCTGCTTAGTCTGCCTTATACACTAGTCTTCTTACCTTGCCACAATATAAGAGTGTAGCTGGAATATGCATAGTCAGGCAGTGAATTAGGCCATGTGAGAGGGAGGCAGTAGTACTCATATCCCTCCATTGTCCCATTTCCTCTCCTCTTGACATCCTTTGTTTTCTTGGAGACAGTGTAGATAAGCTGTGGAACAGAATCATGGAGACTTCATACAACATATAAAGAAGCAGCAGACTAGCAGTTTCCTTTTTAGATCTGTCATAGTATTGTGCCACAGATGAAAAATTAGGTGCTGATTATTCTAAATTAAGACCAAAATACAACCGCTTATTAATAACAAAGAGGCTGTTTTGATCAATCCATTTTAGATATTTGGAGCCTCACATTAGTGTTCCAGTATCTGTTCTTGTACTAAGGTAGTTATTTCCTCTTGTATAAAACAGTAGAGAAGAACAGAAGAAAGATTAGTTACTTTAAATGGAAAAGTTATAAAACATTGCCCTCTGGAGTATACTGAATGTAACAGAGCAATGTCAACAGAGTTGCTTGCCCATTCAGTACTATCTCATACTATATATTTCATTCATATATTTGTCAAACTAATAGGTTTATTCAGTGTTTTTTTTTGGACAAAAAGAAAAAGAATAAGTAGTAAGAAAATAATTTAATATTTTAAAGAGCACTCTGTAGCATCTAGCAGTGAGGTTGAATACATCTGACCTTTCCAATACCTACATTACCAAGGGTGTAGTATGACCTGTGATGTCCATAGTATATCATGTGCTTTGCTGTGTATTGTTTAAGCTCTCCGTCTGCAGAGCTAAAGGCTGGATAAAAGACCTACCGTGTGTTTAGCAGTGTCAGTCGGATAAATTTTGTTTAGATTAGACCATTAGATGATTGGTAGCAACCAATTCTGTTGTTTGCACCTTAATCATTTTTCCCATCTGTTTTTTGGAAAAGCCTACCTTCTGGTGGGTGATTGGTTCGGAATATCCATCTGGAATAGAATTGGCTGCAGTGTATGAATATGGTTAGGCTGAATAGCCTATCTACATTTGTCCTTTATCAGCTATTTGCCACTATTTGCCACTATGCACATAATGTTAAAAAGAATGTACAATGCAGAAATTGTAACACCCCCCCCCCCATTTTATACATCTTTGCACTGCTGAGTAATTTCTCAGGTAAGATAACATTATATTTAACAATTTGCTAATTTGCATGTCATGTAGTTATTGTTTGTTACACAATTACTATGTTTGAAAGAGTTCTGCTGTTTTATTTCTTTTTTGAAAATATTATTAATTTATTAATTTTCCAGATATGTGTGTGTATGTACAAAACACAAGATAAATACTAGTCATAAATTTACCTTCATACAAATATCTTTATTTAAATTGGTTTAAGTAAAAAGTATCAAGAAAATGCAGCTTAATTTTGTAGTTACACAAAATGAAATTTCTTTAATGCAATGTTTTTGTTTCACTGACCAAAAATAACATTTTAAACAAAGACAGTTAAATGGACTTAATGGGCTCCTCTATGAGGCTGAATTTATCCCCTGTTCTGAAGAGCAAGCAATCAGGAACCACTGAAACAAAGATACCACTGCCTGTCAACATCCCCAGCCTTCAGCTTCTACAAATATCTGGTAATGTCCTATCCCCAGCCCAAAATGTTTTACAATGTTTGATTAATAATGTGTTATGAGATATGTTGGGAAAGTTGATAACATCCTGATTTTCTGTAATACTTGAGAACCTCCCATCCTCACCATATGCTGCAGAAGGGAACTATTGATAGCATCCTGAGCAGCTGTATCACTGCCTGATTTTCTGTTGGAATCAGAAGAAATGGGAAAGCCTAAAGGTGTGAGTGGCTTTGACAAGGCTAGATGAGGGTCAGAGCATCTTCAAAACTGCAGCTTTTGTGGGATGTGGTCAGGGGTCAAAACACATAATACATCACAGTTTCTTGCATATGGGTCTGCATAGCTGCAGGGTAATAATGCTAAACTGTTTCAAAAGCACCTACACTGGGCATGTGAGCATCAGAACTGGACCTTTGAGCAATGACTGGGAAAGACACAGCCCTGTCTATAGGTCTGACAGCTGACAATGTATATCAGAGCACAAACCAAGTGATGAGCATGTGAGAACTGCCCGTTAAGCTTAGAGACAAGTCTGGAGAAGGCTACAAAAAAAAATCACAGTGGCTTCTTTAATTCTTAAAAGGTAAAATTTAGAAACAACCAGAACTCTTCTTAGTGGTGGCTGCTCCACAAAACTAGCTAAGTAATCACGGGAGAAGGGTAAGAGAGGGAACCAAGATTGCAGTGGTCACTCTGGCTGGACTCCAAAGGTCCTGTATACAGATGGTAGAAACATCCTGAAGGTCAGCCACCACTGTAGCACTCCACCAATCTGTGCTTTATGGCCAGACAAAAGCCCCTTGAAAGCCTGTAGGACTCTCAGACTGTAAGAAACAAAACTCTTTGATCTAAAACATTTTGGCCTAATTCTAAGCACCATATCTGGAGGTAACCAGACACAGCACAACACCTACCCAAAACCTTGGCACCTGAGACAGGCAGACTAGTCAGGGTTGAGGGAAATCTGAATGGAGCAAAGATATTCTTAATGAAAACGTGATCCAGAGTGCTCTGAACCTCAGTTGTACAAAGGCTGAACCGAATCAGAAATCTCTGGAAATACCTGAAAATGGCTGCCCACAGACAGTCCTCATCCAACCTGACGGATCTTAATAGGAGAAGAATGGCAGAACATCTCCACATCCAGGTGTGCAAACCTTGTGGCATGATAACCAAGAAGACTGGAGGCTATAATCATTGCCAAAGGAAATTCAACTAAGTACTGAGTAAAGCATCTAAATACTTGTCAATGCAATTTTCATTTTTCTTTTTTTTTAAATACATTTACATTGTTTTACTTTGTCATTATGAGTGCAGAATGTTAGAACAGAGTGCAAAATGATTTTGGAAAAACGATTTGTTTTTTTAGCACACTGACACAACATAACATAATGTGAAGAAAAAGTAATGGCATATTTGACTCCACATACAACTTAATGCAGCATTCTTCTGGCTGATCACTTCTAATGGACATACAGTAGATGACTCCATGCTCATCCACATGGCCCGACATGAGTCAATATCATCAAAACACCATCCGAAGATCTTTAGGAAGAACTGTTCACTACTGTAGTCTAATTTGGTTACTGAGGTTAAGGTTAAGGTTAGGGTTAGGCAAAGCATTAATTAGCTACATTTATCATTATGTCTATAGAAAGTCCTGACATGGATAGTGAAACCAGCACATGTATGAGTCTAGATGTATACAGGTATTTTAAACAGGTCTAATCTGGTCATCTTTATGTATCATCTACAAATTCTTTCACTTAAAAGAGCAAACATGAATCAATCATAAATCAATTATTACTCTCACTACTTCTCAAACAAGAAATGCTCGAAGATAACTGGTATATTTAATGCAACCATTTAATGTCAGTTTCTCACCCAATCGAATAAACAGCAGGTTCGGCTCTACAGTGTAACCTAACCTGAATTTGGTGTTGGTTTATACTGTATCAGTCTCTCTTGTGGACAACGATGGTGCATTGCATTTACATGACGTCACTGATTAGCTCAAGCATGCTGCTTTTATCCTCCACAACTTAAAGTTGCTTTTCCTGTCGTGGTTGCGAGATAAAACATAGACATACCCAGGACCTCGGTCTGTTCCAATCAGACAACAAAATGATATGACACATGTTCATGGACGCACACACTGACCGGTCCACACAGTAGTCTTTGAATTGCATCCAGGCATTTATTCGCTCAGTGCAGCAGGGGGCGCTGTACATCTAGACCATGCTTGGGAGTGGTGAGCAAAAAAAAAAACAAAAAACCCAACCCTCCTTGACATTAGTGTTCTGCGCTCTTTCTGCACCACAGATTGTCCGTATATTGTGCACGAGCTGCTGAGGAAATACGCTGCACGCTCGCACCCCACACCGCCAGTGTGCGGCGTGACGTCACTCCGACCGAGATGAAGGCGATCTCTCCCAGCAGCAGCAGCAGCAGCAGCATCATCTCCCAGCAGTGCACTGAGGACGGCTCCGGTACAGCCGGTGATCGCCGCAAATAACTACCTAACGTGGAATGTGACCAGGCAACATTGCAGCTCAATTGTAGCCTTTTATGCTTTGTGTTGAGTTCAAACAAAACGAGGGACAAGTGGCGTCCTGACATCTCTTCAATACCGCAGGGACAGGCTTTCTATTTCTCGAAGATTTTATAGCATTTTACAGACACAGTGCGGAGGATTTTTTAAAGGACGGTTTATTAATCCCGTTAACTTTATTTCGGATGCTTTTGATGAACTTCGACAACAATATTGCTGAAACACTGCCTCGGATTATTGGATGTTAATGATCTCAGCACAATGAGCGGTGAGTAGACACTGTGTGTTTATTCCGAGGACTACAGACTGATTAACTTTCTCTAAAGGAAGACCAGTAAGCAGTCTATAAACTGAAATAACTACTAATACTACTGTCCAGTTCAGTATTAGGTAACAGAAGGACATTAGCAGTCGTTCACTCTGCGCTTCAGTGTGTAACAGAGCCAGTAGTCTTTAAAGCCTAAATCACACGTGTCATATCTTAACTTCAGAAAGTTTCTCAGTGATAGTCATTGTTTCATATTCAGTATGTCTCTGATATATGATTTGTCTCTGATATATGTTTTGACTTGGATGGACATAAGCAGAATCACATGTGTCATATATTATTACTGCTTTGGCATTGGTCAGGTTAAGCTCAGGTTGGTGCCTGTAAAGGTAAAGATAATTACTGATAATTATATACATACTGTGTTTAAATATACTTGGCAGTCCTATAACTAACAATGAGTCACAAGCTGAGCATACAGTTAAGATAACTGAACTGAAGGTTAAATGCCTAATCCAAGAGCCCAGCAGAAGCTCAAGTCACTGGATGTATCACCATGACTCCTGATCTACAACTTCCCTCCCACTCAATAATGAGGAAGCCATTAATATCAATCAACTTATTGTCACTGATGGTTCTCACAGAGGATTTTTAATTTAGATGTCAGTCTTATCCTAAAGTAAGCATTTGGTTGGATTGTCTCTGCACTGCCATAAAAGATTTCCTTTATATGCAGAGCAACTAAATCAACTTTTGTATTTCTGTTGACTGATGCTATTCTTGGCTCTGTTGGGCTTTTCCTCCCTCCTTGACGAAGGCTTGGTTTGCTTCAATGTCACCTGTCTGTCATTTCTATAATGAGATGCTGAATTCCGTTCTCAGCTGATTAGGGCAGGGCCTGGCCTATCACACTCACAAGAGAGCTGAGCAAATCTGCCAGATTGACTCTGCTTAAGGCATTTCCCTCTCAGCTGAAGTTGTGTCTGTTGCTGAATGAAAAGCTACTGTTCTCAGCTTATCAGAGATGGCAAGGACAAAATGTGTCAGACCTTTGGTTTGTGGCAAAAGAAACTAAGAAGGTATTATTCTAACAAATGAACAGCTCTGCCTGATTCGGTGAAAGATTAGATTAATGTGTTTTTATTACTTTGCAGAACATACAGCATAACAGAGAACATTAGTACTATTGAATAAATAATATTACCTCAGGCACTCCTGGTCAGTACATGTGTAAGACCAGATTTTGGTCTGTTCAGCCTACTACTTTGAATTTATATTATTTATTTGATAAATAAAGGGTTGTGTTAAATACAAACATTTGCTCTCTTTTTCACCTGAATCTCTGCTTCATGATGAATGGTTTGAATTTCCACTCAGCACAGCTTTTTATACACTGCTTTCAGAATTTTGAAAAACTAAATATGTTAGAGAGTTTGTAAATGTTAAATATGATGACCACACTGATTGGCATTTGGCAAAAGCCTATGAAAGTTGAAAACCTGATCATGAATTAATGCACTGTGACTGTGCTCTTAACAAAATACAGGACCACAGGGTTATCTACACTCCTCTTTTTAAATGTACGAAGAATAGCTTTGTGCACAATAAAATGATTTCTTTTGACTACTGAGGTAAAAAAAAAAGGATATAAAATTGTCTGGCACCCATAAACTACAATTTTATAATGATTTGGTTTTGGGCCACAACAGCCTCTCAGAGCAGCTTCAGTGAACCTTGACATTGATTGTGCTCTAGAAGTCTCTGGAACTGTATTGGAGAATGTACACCATTATTCTCACTTGTTCTTTTTTTCAAATTGGTCTAGTGATGATGGTGGTGGAACGTGATAACATGCTGGTAGAAATTCTCCTATAGGTGTTTACTTAAGATGAGAACGTTACATGATTTATCCTTATCAAGCTATTGATTGGGGCCATTAATGCCTGTAGATGGGGCAGAGTAATCCTGCAAAACAACACACCCATCATAGAAATGTTTAAGCGAATATTATGATAAGTCAGAAAACTTTGTATTGATTGCAAAATACCCCAGAAGTGTAACAGCATCACTGATTTTTCCTTTCAATTTGTAATCCATTTGTATGTTATATAAAATTGTCATAGTACTAAAATGTGGTATTTGTGCTAGCCAAGTTACCAGTATAAATCTTATATTACATAGTCTACAACTAAATACACGCAATCTGCAAATAAACTTAATGCCTAACCTTTCACTATGTCTTTCTCTTAATCAAATTATTTATTCGTTTTAATAAAGTAATTTTTGTGTCACCATGTCCATTTGCAGGCAGAGACTACTTAAGTATGTGGATTGACATGAGTTCCAAAACTTAACTTACTTGCTACTCAGCAACTTTTTATTTATTCCTTTGTTTCTTATGGTCACTACCAGCTTCTACATCATCACAATTTTCTTTCTTTCTTGCACTAATTGGAAACCTCATTAATGGAGAAGGTCATTTCAAAATGTCATTTCAGTTGTTATAACCATAAAGTACTCCTTAAAGTAAACAGAAAGAATACTGTTCAGTCAATTTCTAGTGTGGAATGAGGTGGGGTTTACATATTTTCCTCCCACTCATCATACTGTCATGCACAAAACAATCACATGTTTTTCTTTAATGGGTAATCGCAGCTGGCACAGCTCACACATCTCAAGAACATACTAACTGATGAGCAAATGAATAGATCATTTATATGTGTTGAGGGCTGCATTGTGGTTCACTGGAATTTTGTGTGATGATATAATTATCATGATTAATTAATTCATTATTTGTATTGTTTATTACATCTGTACTATATTATTCATAGTAGCCAATTTATTTATCAGCATGATTTTTGAAGGTGGGAGGAAATTGGCATACCCAGAAGAAACCCACTTAGACATAAAATATGTTTCCTCTATACACTATAAAAGTTTGTGGACAGCTAATAATCTCCCCCCTTTGTTGGCCTTACCATAACTAATCCTCTTGTATTTAAACGGGCAAATCCCCACAGCCATGTTTCAGAATTTAGTGCACAGCCTTCCCAGAAGAGTGGAGATTATTATAACAAAACTTGGAATGGGTGTTCAAATAGCATATATGGGTATGATGGTTATGTTTACAATGTTTTGGCCTCTAATTCAATGTATGCTTGACAATTCACCTTTTTGTTATACCAGGAAGACTAGTTTTCCGGGACCATTATGCAATAGGAAATACCATGTACCATGCCGTACTACACTGTCTGGTGGAAAAGCTCTAAGACTGGGCACAAGTGGAAAGTGATATTCTCAGGTTAACATACATAATTCTCATCCATAGTTGCCTGTGTGCTTATGTCAGCACTTAAGTCAGTTCCATTGAACAACTGTCTCAATTGCAAAACATAAATAAACCTGAAGCCTAGTCCCTAAGCTGAGAGATCATAACTTATTCTTACTGAACTTAAGTCAGCTGTTTTGAGTGATCATTGAGACAAAGTGTTGGGTTTCACTTCTGCATATTTTACTTCTGTATATATTCTGTACACTATTTTAATAAGGCTCTAGGAATTTGCATGTTTTAAATATTAAGTGCACACTTTGCTCTGCTTTTTTTTTTACAGTGTACCCTTTCATCTCTAGCTCTGTGTCTCTTCCACTCTCATATAATCCACTGTGACTGTAATCTTCTTGGAGTCTTCTCAGCTCAGTGCAGAAATAGCCACAGTCCTTTAAGCCCAGTGGTTATCACCTTACACCTTGGGTTTGTAGTTAGAGGTCCTTTGCTAAATATTGCTGTTCATTACCAAAGTCCAGAACAAGCTGATATGAAGTGGTTTCATCTTTTAGAATTCTGTGAGTCTAAATTATAAAGAAGTGAAAGCAGATCATAATTTGTCGTACATTTGTTGCCATATTTGCGCCTCAAATTTAGAAGCTTTTTTGTAATGGTTCACATGAACTTTGTGTCTGATTACTATTCTAACATTATGAAATGTATTTCCCCTAGTAGAGAACATAATTCTTGTATCAGTCATTCAGTTACAAAGACAGCTTAGAGAAGTGTTAAATTTCATTTTTATAAATTTTTACTGCTTAATCGCCATAACTGATACAGACATGTATTGATGACCATCCTTACTGATATCACTACTGATTTTATTTTATTTTTAACATTTTGGTTATCACAGTGCAATGGAAGATTTACATACTATTTACAAACAACTAATATGAGATGTAAAACCACTCAAACTAGTAGAGCCTGTATGGTGAAGCATTATTTTTTTTGTGTCACATCTATGGGTTAGCAGGAATTATACACCCTAATAGCCAGAGGCATTGCCCTTAGCTCTGGCACAATCACACTGCAAACACACACAAATAATGCAGGCTATAGAATGGTGTGTAATTATTTTTGTAACATAAATCATTTTGATCTGTCTCATATATTTATACAACAGCATTTTAAGTCACTATTACAGTTACAAATTGTAACACTGTATCACTGAAACAAAAAAATACAGGATTTTAAAAATAGAGTTGTAATGTTTCAAGGAAAAGAAATAATTTAAAAAAATGCAGTATTTTAGGAATAAAGTCATAATATATTGGGGAAAGATGTTAATGATATAATAGAATGGATATAAATAAATACCAATTAGCTGAAGGTTAAGAACCTTTCTCAATGGCTCAGCAATGGCAGCTTGGTGGTTATGGGATTTGAGCACATACACTAGTGATTAAAAATCCAAAGTAATATTACAAAGAAGTCCAAGATAAGGATACTATGAACAGGAGGTGTCTTAAAGAATTTAAAGCTCAACTATGAAATGACTGGCAAACCCTAAACTGCAATTGGACAAGCAAGTGTTTTAATATAAAAGTGTACAAATAGTATATATCTATATCGCTCGTATGTTACAGAAAAAAATGTGTGTAGTATTTGGAGACACCAAAAAGAGCAGTGTGGCTTTCTTCTTTCCCCTTTAAAATGTTCTGTATTTGTATATTATTTGTGTGTAATTGAGTAACAGTGTCACCCATGTGCCACATAGAAAATGTAGAAAACAATGTGGGCAGGACCAGTCCAGGTCCAGAGTCTGCCGGAGAAAAATTGCTAGTGTGGGCAGGAGTCTCTGTGGGAGCAAAACCATATTAATGGGTCATTGTTCAGTGGCTTTTTACACAGTCAGTGGAATGTAGTGTTTTTCAATAGGTTGATATTTGCCAAATGTTTTGTTGAGTGTAGCACATGGTTTGTTTCAGTAATGTGCATTTACATGTGTTTTGTGGATTGAGTGGATATTTATTATACCACATTAAATGTTATTTACCTGGAGTTTTACAGGCATGTCAAATAGAGATACTTGCTCCATCAGTTCTTCACTCAGTGTGCTTCTGAAATGAGCATTTGATTTAATAATGGACAGTAGCTTATCAGCAACTTAATGAACTATTAATTAAAAAAATGTATAGGTTGTAGGTGTAGGTTACTAATGAATTAATGTAGGTTACTAATTAATCGTATAGTGAAATAGCCGATATTACCAAATCTTAACTTGCTGCCTAGTCAGTTATGTTAGCTACTGGAATTAATTATTGTCTAACGTGACATTAACCTGCTTGTCTAACAAGGATTAGACTAAATAAAACAAGCCGAAACAATACTTAAATACAAGTAAAATACAGTAAAATACAATACAAAGTTGTTCTGATGACCTTCATGCACAAAACATAAGGGCTCACTGAATTATTTGATGAGTATGAAATTGATGCAGATTATGTGCTATAGCCTTCCCAATCACCAGATCTTAACTCAGCAGAATGGGGCTACCCATTCAGTACAGTTCCAGAGACATGTACAATCTATACCGAAGCTCATTAAAGATGGTAAAGTAAAATCCAGGTAGGACAGTAGTCCAAGTAGGACAAACCCAAGTAGGACAATGTACTTAAGTAATAATTGAGGTGCAGCAAAGTTTTCAGTTATAGACATAGCGATGACTTTGACCCAAGCTCCAGTAGGCAAATATAACATAAAGGCAATGCACACAAAACAACATGTAGACAAACTAGACAGCATATACAGACATAAAGTCTGAATCTACGTGTATCTAGAAAAACATAAATATTGCATGTTATTCAAAGTGTAACAGAAAGACACTGGTGAATAGTGATTAAATTATTAAACAAAAGAATAATAACTGATAATAATAATAATAAAAAATATGTTTAGACAGTCCTGACAGTTGTGTGTTGTGTGTATAGTTACAGGGCGTTCAGCAGACTATTGGCATGTGGAGGAAAATATTGTCCTGAGTCCTGAGTATATGGGCGTAGACATATTGTGTGTGTGTGTTTAAAAACATCTGTGTGTGTGTTCGAGAGTTCAGTAGTCGTTATAGACCAGCATGTTGTGTGTGTTGTTAAAGAGAGCTGAGTAGTGTATAGGAAGAAGCTCTTGCTGAGTCTGGGAGTCTTGCACTGCATGCTGTGGTGGCATTTGCCAGAGGGCAGAATGCTGAACAGTCTATAAGCAGAGTGGTGGGGGTCTCTGACTATCTTGGTGGTACTGCTGAGGCGGCATGACAGGTATAGATCTTGTATGATTGGGAGTGGTGTTCTGATGATTTTCTCTGCTGTCCTCACCACACCCTGGAGGGACTTCTGGTCTGAGGCGGTGCAACTGCCATACCAGAATGGGAGAGTGCTGATCAGGATGTTCTCTATAGTGCCTCTGTAGAAAGCTGTGAGGATAGGAAAATGGAGGTTTGCTCTCCTCAAATGCTGCAGAATGTGAAGGCTTTGGTGTGCCCCATAGACAAGGGAGGTGGTGTGAGTAGTCCATGTCAGGTCAGCTGTGATGTGCACGCCTGGAAACAAGTTGATTTACTTCTTCTCTGTAGACCTTGTCATTGTCGGTGCTGATGAAGCCCATCACTGTTGTGTTGTCTGTGAACTTGATGATGTGGTTTGGGTAGTACTAGGCAACATTTGTCATTAGGGTGAACAATAGAGGGCTCAGAACACAGCCCTGGGGAACACAAGTGTTCATGATGATAGCCTTATAGTTTTTTTTAACATATATTGTCAAATTTTTTTATAACCATAATTTGGTGCCTGTAGATGTGTGTGGTGGCGCATTGTGCTGTTGGAAGAGGCCAAACTCATCAGAGTGAATGCAGGACAGAACAGGTGTAAATCATTGGAAAGGAGACACACATAGTGT
>JAOVVF010000036.1:20871537-20882534 GCA_028565595.1 Duopalatinus emarginatus | reverse complement strand
GTACTGAGATTAGATTACACACAGGTGGACTCTTTTTAATCATTAGCAGTCATCAGGCAACTTCTGAATGCAATTGGTTGCACTACACCACACTTTTCCATTTTTTATTTGTAAAAAATGTTTTGAATAATGTATAATTTTCTTTTCACTTCACAATTGTATACCACTTTGTGTGGGTCTTTCACATTAAATTCCAATGAAATATATTTATGTTTGTGGTTGTAATGTGACAAAATATAGAAAAGTTCAAGGGGTATGAATACTTTTGCAAGCCACTGTAGTTGCACAGAATATCACAGAAAGAGAAAAAACTTTCCAAACTGTATTGATTTGTAGTGAACCAGGCATTAATTCATATTTTGTTCTCTACATTTTCTCTGTAAACATCAGCACACTTCTGGTAATTCCTTACTGTTTGGGGAGTGTGTAGAGTGTTACTCTGTTATTATGAAATACAGAGAAGGACAAATGGAAATACTAATAAGGCTATAAGTATATTCTATTTCAAGGAACTTCCTAAACTGCATGTGGAGAAAAACTTTATGGCTGAAGTGGGTGAGCTATTACTAGAGACTGAAATATGAAGCTGTGTCAGGGTGTTGGAGAGCAGCTCTGGTAATAGCAAACATGTTACCTTACCAGTTATTTCTATATTTTTTCCTTTATTATCTTAGTATAATGTAAGATGTCTATAAGCATCTATAAGTCTAAAAGTTTAATTCCATGTATATTCTTGTGTAATGTTTAGTAAATTATGCTGATTCTATGTACATAGGCAGTGCTTACATGTATTTGTATTGTTGGTAGGAAATAGGAACTGTCTATTTTGTAAACACAAGCAAAAACAAAAATGTCCAGATCACTCTTTAATGGTGTATTAAAATGAACACTTATTCTTACAGAGAAAAATGAAAATTAATCACCCAGTTGAATACAATTTTGGAATTAAGTTGCAAGCTTAACTTTTAATGCCCACACCAACAAAAGTGTAACAAGTCGAGTGATAGAACCGTACTATGTTTATAATGTAACCACTTCTTTATTGCTTTGAAACTTCAAAATGTTTATATATTTTATTACTATTCAATTTACATTTTATAAGTACAAGCTTGTGAGTGAGGAATTTTCTTTGTTTAAATTACTGAGCTCATTAGCAATATCATTGGGCTTAGAAGAGTAGCCAGTTATTAATGACTGTTAGTCAAAGTTGGTAAGTGTCATTGTGTTCTTGATATTTTAATCTTAACTGAAAAAAAATCTACAATTAAACAGAACAGAAAATTTGTGTGTTTGTAGTCAATATCAAACAAGGGTAATCCAGATTCAAAACCAAGGGATACAGGAAATACATTAAGACACTCAGAAAACAAAGCTTGGATAATAAATTGCACTATAAATCTTTGCAAGACTACAAACTAATTCCAGAGTGTACATAGACAAACTAATTAAAGTAACATAGATCAACTGAAAGCAGGTGGGAAAAATCGAACATGAGGGCATGATGTTTGTCACCTTGATGAAAACAGGGGTCTCTGACAGACAGATCTTAAAATATAGTCAGTACATTAAGCCAAGGTACAATGCAACACTAAAACGCTTAAAATCATTACAGGTTTTACAGGTTAAAGAAGAAGCATTAATATCAGAATGTTTTTCTTTCTCTTTCCAGGCTGGGGGGAAGCACTATCACCCCACTTGTGCTCGATGTGCCCGATGTCAGATGATGTTTACAGAAGGAGAGGAGATGTACCTGACAGGTTTGGATACAGCTAAAAGTTTCAACTACCTAAAATGCAAAATCAATTAGATAAAGTAGATAGTTCTTCTCTGAATTTACACTCAAAAATAGAGCATATAGGATGTGTTTACAACTTTGTGGATTTTCTTTCTGCCTCTTAATATAATTATTATATTGATAATATTGGTCCTATGCAAAAAACACCTTTAAAATCTTTAAAGTAACTGAAAGTATCATTTTAAATTGGAGATTACAAATATTATTATTTGGATGTAAAAGAGGCAGCTGGTGCTGGATTTCTCATGTGCATGTTCATACAATCTAATTTGACTGCTATCTGGTTGCCTCATTCGACAGTAGATCTTTTATTGAAGAATTAATAGTTTACATAAAGTTTTACTTAGCAGTAAGGAGTAACGCAAAACAGAATGTGCTGTTCTGAATAAAAAGCACAATTAGTGGGAGTGATGCAGCACAATATGCGTGCAGATTATTTTCATATAATAGCAAAATCTGGAGTGCGCTATTCCACTTATACCACAGCAATTTTCCAGTGACTACCATGTTTATTCATGTACAGAATGTCACACATTTTAATAGATAATAGTAAGATTTAAGGTTGTTACTGTTCTCAGTTGTGTTATGGCCAGAGCGTACAGTGCTTATCAGCCTTGACTGTCTGAGATCTTGAGTGTTCTGGATCTATTAAGAATATCTCTGTACTTTCCTCTTTTTATATGTCCCTGAACCCTGACCAGTCTCCCTGTCCAAGCCAGTGAAAAATAAAGTTTAGTTGTGCTAAATCATGATTTATATGTATGCAACTTCACATATTTATATGTACACAAGTTTACTTAGTTTGGTGGTGTGGCCAGCTCTAAGAAGAGTCTTGGTTGTTCCAAACTTCATTTAAGAATTATGGAGGCCACTGTGCTCTTGGGGACTTTTAGTGTAGCTAACTTTTTTTGTATCCTTCTGCAGATCTGTGCCTCCACACAGACTTGTCTCTGATCTCTACAGGCACTTATGTCTTATTTTTTGGTCTGATATGCATTGTCAGCTGTAAGACCTTATATAGACATTGGCGTGTCTCTGTAAATCAAGTCCAATTAACTGAATTTACCACAGGAGGACTCTGAATGGTCTGAATGGACTCACAAAATTTTAGTTAGTAAAAAATACTGAAACCCTGTTTTTGCATTCTCACTGGAGTATTGAGTGCACATTAATAGTATATATATATATATATATATATATGTATATATGTGTGTGTGTGTGTGTGTGTGTGTGTGTGTGTGTGTGTGTGTGTGTGTGTTGAATATGAGGATGCAGCAAAGATTAATTAGTGATTGCAATGAAACAAAGCAGTAATCAAGTGTTGATATTAAATCAGTTAGCACAACTATACTTTATCCTGAATAGTACTGGATATGATATGTCCCTCTCAGGTTCTGAGGTCTGGCATCCTGCATGTAAGCAAGCAGCTAGAGCAGAGAGAAAACTCAGAGTACGGCGTATGTCAGAAACATCCATCTCACCGCCAGGGTCCAGCATTAGTTCACCTAGCCGAGTCATCTGTGTAAGTACATAACTGTCGTTTGACAATTGTGGGCAATGTGTTCATTTTGGAATTTTAGTGCAATTTTTTAAATAATAATCATTAATAGTAATTTATAAAAATAACATAAAGCTTTGGGATTGGCTTATTTTTATTTTTATGATAGAATTTATATCTTTTTTAGGTCATTCTGGCCTGAGAGTATCAAGAGAAAAAAAGTTTTTCAAAAAATGATTGCTTATTATAAATATTTAGCAAATTTGCATTCAGTCTGTGTAACTTTCTCTTATTTCAGAGTCACACAATTACCAGATTACCCCTTAAATATATAATAAATATAATTGACAAAGATAATGTTAAAATATTAAGATACATTTTACTGGTGTATTTGTATAGGAAGCCGTGAACAGTACAGGAAAATAAATCTACCATAAACTAACATGAATATATTTGAATTATTGTCGACTCAAGTGCCATAGATTGAGAAGTAACATGGACAAACAATTCCCATTTTTGTGTAATGGATAAGCATCAGTTGTGTCTTATCACTTATCCCAGGTGTATTTCTGGCATATAGTCAAACTTTTTGGATTGTGTCATTCTGAACACAGTCAAGGTTTGAGCTTGGTTTGTTTTCTATGCTATGTGGTGGAAAAGAACATTGGCAGCCTCATGAGAACTCGTGAGAGCTTAAAGAACGTTCAGACTCTCTACTGCAATGAAGCACAATGTTGTTTTTTGACATTGGTATTTGTGTTGTTTTCATTGCATTTTGAAGGTTTGTGAGTGTGTGTATGTGCGTGTGTATGTCTGTCCTTTGTCCCTTTTCCTCAGGCCAGAGTGGAGAATGAGCTCCTAGAGTACAAAGATCTGGCCGCACTGCCTAAGGTTAAGGCCATTTACGATCTGCAGAGGCCTGAATTCTTATCCTATGAGCCATATTACAGGTTCTACTCGGACGACAGGCTAGAGCGCCTCAGCTTCGGCGAGGTACTACCCAATTGGCACTTTAGAACCGTGCTGTATCTCTCTCCAGCATGCCACTTTCAGGTGTAGACCAGCTAACCCAATTAGTGTAGCTTAAAAGAGCCTGGCCCTGTGTTCCTGACCCGCCTTGGTCTTTGTCTTGTCTGTGTGTCTGTTCAGTGCTTGCTGATTATTAAGTTGATAAATGCATGTGTTCTTTTTTAGACATGCTGTTTGTGAAACCAATTTCCCATATCTGTCTGTAGAGAAATGTTTTTGGTTTATTTTTCTTAGGCATGCATTGATATAAAACTTCTGGCTGTTTTTCTGTTTTAATTTTTGTTTGTTCTTATTTTGGATATTCCCCATTTCTTAATTTCAAAATCAATAATGCTTGATCCTACATATATCCATATTATGCTCACTCTGAAAGGGTAAAGCATCCTCAAGACATTGAATATAAGCTGTAATTAACTTTTATTTATTTAGTTACTTATATTAATAATTATTAACACTTGTAATGTTCAACTAGTATTTGAATTCAGGCAATTCTAAAGGCATCTGTGGTTGGGAATCCAAAAGAGCAAAATTAATTCCAGTGACACTGGCCAATCAAGAGCACCTGTGGGTTCATGGATTCAGAAGGTGGCAGATAGAACATCCCTCCAAGTGTTTTATTCCACCCCTGACAATGCATGAGCAGCAGTTCAAAAAAACTTCACATTTTTTCAAGTGTTTTTTTCTAATAATAGTTTCTAATTAAAATGTTGTGAATGTGGACACATAGCATCTGCCCTTGATAGCCATGCATCTGCCGCAGAAACATTTCACTAATGAGCTGATCATTCCATACATTAAAGACAATGCCTTTCAGTAGCCTTTACTACTTTCAGGCTGGTGATGAATGAGACATGCTCCTCCTATCTACTGGAGATTGTTTTGTTCTTATCACCAAAGTTTTTGATGTGAGTGGGAAATTGAGACTCCAAGAAACAACATGTTACTTAATGATGAAGGGATATAACTGTAAGTATTGGCTAGGTATTTAAACACAAAAAAATCACTTCTAAAGAAAAGCAGTCCGACACAGTCACATTAAACTTAGCATGTGTCTTTATCTTATTGTCTGTATGTCTTTCTGTCTTTCTCCTGACCTCCACAGTCGCTGAGCACTCTCTCCCCTTATTCTCAGGTAATAAACCTTGCATAAAATAGCCTTATGTGGGCCAGCTTATTAAAATAGAATAAGCTCAAATGTGCTGCATATTGAAAGGGAGTAATTAGAACACCCAGCTTTCTCTAAGTGCAGTGATTGTTTTGGGCAGGACTTGTATGACAGTGTGGATCTGAGGCAACGGAGGTCCTCCAGCCCTGGCTATATTGATTCTCCTACCTACAGCAAGCAGAGCATGTCTCCTGTGTTGCCCCGCTCTCCACAGCACTACTACCGATATGGTGAGTTGCTATAGAATGCTTGTGTGCATGTGCACGTAAAGTACATATACCAAGTATTTAAGCTGCATTTTGATGGAAATGTGCATAACTGTCCCTGGCAGCAAACAGGATAAGCATGTTATTTATTTAACCTGATTCAAACTAAATTCGATCAGTAATATGTGGATGATAAGTGTATGGCTTTAAAACAAAAATAAACATTATTTCCCATTGCTTGTTGCCTTTTCTGTTTATTTTTTGTTTTATTTTGCCATGGTAGGCAGAGTACAGCTTTCCTGCCTTTACTGAAATTAACACCATATTGTGTCATGCTAATTCTAAACAGCTGTGTACTGTGATGAAAGTGTGTATGACTGAGAGGTTGGGGTGATTTTTCATTCATGCTCTGCCTCTGTCACTCTCATTGGCTGGGGGTTTGGCACAGGCACTGAAAGTGGCAGGAGCTCACCCTATTACCCACAGCTCGAGGCCAGGTCCAGCACGCCCACTACGAATCAAGCACCGAAGCATTTCCATGTGCCAGGTATGCCACAAGGCTACACCATTGCTTTTAAAGCCCCTGGCAACTTAGTTTAAATAAAAAAAAAATTATTTATATTATAGTTAAAACCTGCTTCTGCCAGTTTCTAGAATTGTAGTAAAATGTATGTAGTAATGACAAAGCAGATGTTTTACAAAGCATTTCTTTTCACATGAATCATGAGCCAAGCTATAAGGTGTTTTGCTTTGTTTAAGAAGCACATTATAAAATAAGTTGACAGTGGCTTTAACATCATTCGCTGCTTTTTACCTTTCTGTTCATCATGCTGAGCCAGAATGCTATCAGCATCCACTGGTGTTGGCTCTTTTTCATCTCTAGCACATGGTTATACTGTCCTCAACACACAGACTCTTTCTGAAAACACAGAAAACGCAGACGAAATGCGCATGATCTTAAGTCCTGTTTCTTTTCCTTTTCCTCATTAGTCTCTCCTTCATGTTTCAACTCTCACTTTTCTTTTTCTTCTCAGCAACAGGAGATCCTAACATCTACCGGAAGCCTCCCATCTATAAGAGACATGGTAGTGTTCTCTGCCCGCCCTATTTCTCTGTCTCTGGCCACTGGGAAATGTGTGCTGGATCAGTGATAGATATATGTTTAGTTTAACATCAGTTTACCAAAGTAGTAAAGCAGTGCTATAGATCTGTGTTTAAAGCAGAGATGACGAGAGCACTGCAAAGTTTTCTCTGCATGCATTTTAATTTAGTTGGAGTTGAATTGGGTATACTGACAACAGCAACTGACCACGAAAGCTCAACCATTGTAGGAAAGTAAGCATTAGAATTATTTGGATGACAGGATTTTGCTGTACAACATATTCAGTTAAACCTAGTCTGTACTTAAACAGAAGTCAAGGCACAAAAACAAACTACAAGTACAAGATACACAATTGCCATAGACTACACATGACTGAAAGATGATAAATGTTTAACTTGTGCGATTTGGCCAGCTTTTTGTTGAGAGATTTGTGTGGTTTAAAGTGGTGTATTTCTATACACGTTCAGTGAAAACTATGTCACTTTTTTTAGTGGTAGTGGTATTCATAAAGGTCTTCTTAAAATGTTATAAATGTAAACGTATTTTATCTTTATAGCCATGTATTGTTTCATTTTAATTGCATGATGAAGACAGATGGGTGAGAAATTAGAGGTTAAATTATGGCTGTCTGATGCTTGCATTTTCCATCCATGAAGGTTCACTGCAAGTTAATACAAATTTATTCTGTCTGATTATATTATCCTGTGCTGAAACATTCCTGACCTCATGCAGGTAGTCTTTTTCAGGATGGCTCTGCCCCATCCACAGCGCATGGGGGGTTAATACATGGTTTAATGGATGTACAAATTATGTAAATCATGTGGTATGGCCTTTACACTGACCAGATCTCACCCCAATTTAATACCTTTGGTAGATTATGAAATGATGTAGATAGCGCTCACCACCACTATCGAAACACAAACCGAGTGAATATCGTTTGTTCATACAGTACAGTTTTAATGATCTATAGAATATGTGCACTGAAGTTGCATGATTTGGTGCCCCGACAGCTCACATAGACACTTTATTTACCTTTAATTAATCACCTGTCTGTATGTATCCGTGTGTAGAGTTTGTATAGTATAGTTTCCCAGTGTGAGTTTGTGGAATTGTGCATCGTCAGTACAGGCTTGTGACAGTTTATTAACATCAAAGACCCAGTTTATACCTTGATAGAGATTATACATATACAGATTGATATGCACTCAAAAGACATGTAAAACACATTTAGGTACAGTAAAGTACAGTATAGTACAAAATTAAAAACAAACCACTTCAAGAGGTCAGGGGCACATTGTAGGCTCTTCTTGCTGTGAGGTGCTACCTGCTCCAGCACTATGCTGCCCCTGAAAATATAAATAATGTAAACATTCAACTTGAACCTGAAGTATTCATATGAATCATTTATTCATATAAGAAAATTATAAAGAGTAAAGTAATTCTGACCTGTAAAAATAAGAATAATTAGCCAGGAATTAATGTTGATGCATTATTCACCATCCTGTATTACAGGAACACCAATACACCTGCATATCATACAGTAATCTAATCATGTGGCAGCAGCACAATGAACAAAGATCATAAGTCTCATAAGAAAGCTTTTGCTTTCATCGAACCATTAATTAATGTAAGCACCAGCAGTTTGCTCACAGTATTTGACCTTTGACTAGAACCAGGTTCTGTGGCCAGAGAAATATACAGTATTGTGCAAAGGTCAGGGACCCATTTGTTTTTAATCAGAAGGCTGTTCAGTACTTACTGTTTACTATTTGGTGGCAAACAGTAATGATGAGGACATATAAAGTACATTATTTCCATTTTTAGTCAATATTAAAGTTCACTACAAATGAAATATTACAGAAATTCATTGTTTGTTTTATTGCTTCATTTGTTTTATTGTATAGTGTTTGTTTTATTGTTGTTTATTGTACATCTAGCATGAAATTTGTAAATATTTACTTGTAATGTTGAACTTTAATATTTCCCTGCATAATTCTATTTTCTCATGTAGAGATCATGTAGATTCTCATGTAGAATCTTGAAATCATGCATGAAAGACCAATAATCATTAGATAATCAAGATCTGAGCTGCACTGTCATCTACCTTATTTGCCATAGTCTGAAGTCACTGTTGGTCAAGACTGATTTGTGAATCTGAAAGTGATTATTTTTCTGGGCAAATCTTATAGCTTATGACTGAAGGATTATCTAGAACAATGAATGTGAGGACAAGGTTGTTCTGTCAGGGTTCATTCACATTTTTAAAACCGGTTAGGATTGTATAAATCTTGTACTGTGGACCAGGCATAAGCTAGCTGTCCACACAGAGATACACCAAACAACATTCATGATTTATGTTAGAAAAGTATTAATGTGCCTCACAAGCCTGTAATGAATTCCTCATACAGAAGTGTTTGTTACCCATATGGAGGGCTGATGACAAAGACAAATACAGCTGAATGTAACAAAAAGATCTTCCATTATCACATGTACTGTATGCTGTCTGCATACCAGAGATCATTTTTTTTACTTCTGTTTCTTTCTTCTTCATGTGGGTACCAAACTAAACTACCAACTGTTTCTCCTAGGTTGCAAATAATTACCTTTCTTCTGTTTTTCCTTTTTCATTTCCTATCACATTAATAAATATTCCCTCCATACCGCTGATGTACTTTCCTCAATCAACCATGTACCCTGTAAGTATAAGTTACCCTGCAGCATTATATGTACTGTACCTTTCTATACTTGTTTCCGTCATTATCTTATACCTGTCCATCTTTCTGCCTTTTGCTGTACTACTTACACCTGTGTTTTCTTTGTTTAATTTGCTGTTGTTCGTTATTTGACTGGTTCATACTAAGGGGAATAAAAATAACTAATTAGTCCCCCTAACGTAATTAGTCCCCCTTGCATTAACTAAGCTGTTCAGCATGAACAGTGGTCCAAATTTAGCCAAATGTATTCATTTAGTTCTTATGAGTGCTGAGTCATTTGTGCTTTTTGGAGTTAAAACCATTCTTTGCTCAGGAGTGAAAAATCTCTTTTGTACTGACCATAGCCTGCATTTTCTGGTTCATCTGTCTGTGTGCAGTTCCAGCTGTATGGTTCAGGAATGGCATGTTCGATTGATAGAACAAAGATAGTTTTATCCTGATGTATTTTTGTTCCTCTCCCCCCTTTTGTGCAGACAATCATGATGCAGCTACAAAGAGCAAGACCAGTGAAGATATCCTCCAGTCATCCAGATTCTTAACAGCCTACTCACCCGAGCACTACCAGCACTCCCAATCTGATTACTTTAAAAACCCTGGCTCCCCAAAATGTAGGCAGATAATGATGTGCTTGCCAAATGTTTACTGTTGTAGTATGCTGAAGTCAAACATAGGGTTGAAATCAGTTTCAGTGAAAGTTGGGTTTACATTCCATATATCATACAAGCATGCTTCACTGTTAATAAAATATGGGGAATGGAAAGTTGTCATTTGCAGTTTGATATAAGATAGTGGAAAGGTAAATAAACTTTATATGTCTTTTTTCATATTTTTATGGGTAGTTTTCTGTGACCATTATACAGCTACAGGTTGTAGAGTCACAGTAGATTATAATTTTAAATAAAGAATCTATTTAAAGTTCATCCTTCACATATATATTCACAAGTAATGTAAGTGATATAAATGTAAAATGAGCCATTGTGGCTTAAATGCTCCTTAAAAATGAAAACATGTCTGCTGAGTGTGTATTGGACACTGTATTTACATATTCTCCAGAAATGTCTTGAATTGACCTTAAATGTAAACAAGCTGGGAAAATCTGAATAGTAATTGCAGTATGAAATGTTGAATATTTCATTAAACAGTGGCTCACTTTGATCTTTACCAGCAGTGTATAAAGCACAGAGGATGCAGACTTTCATAATGTTAAAAGATGACTAGAGAGGGGTCGTTAATTTGTCTTTTAAGGAAGTTTTTATGGTTTGCTGTTTGCTTCCTTTAAAATCAATTTAAATTTAAATGCTGGTAATAGTGATAGACAGTAGCTTGTTATATCCTGTGTAACAAGGATAGTAGTAAAAATCTGCTTCACTGAGTCACCAAAAAGCAATTCTCTTTGAGCTTCTTGCATCTTTAATCCAGTCATTAAAAATCTACTGTCATCCACAGCTTTACGTATACCACGAAGAAGATTTTCATCGGGAGGAGAGG
>JAOVVF010000036.1:20823323-20844635 GCA_028565595.1 Duopalatinus emarginatus | reverse complement strand
CTATCTATCTATCTATCTATCTATCTATCTATCTATCTATCTATCTATCTATCTATCTATCTATCTATCTATCTACACTGATTCCTATGAGTGAGCATGAGACTTAAGGGTATAGAATTTAGAGTTAATACTGAACAGTACATCTTGAGCTTACTTAATTCAGCACAGGAAGTGTTTTAAAAAAACTACACACTTAAGCACTGTCAGCACTGTATATTAAATTGTAAGCATGTTAAATCAAGATCACTGACCTTCCACAGACAGTTGTTTCACTTGCATTGTCTTTCTGTGGTTACTAAATATTTGTATGCTAATTAACCTATGACATGCATAGACATTTGTATACTTTCATGTCTACTGACCTTTTACCTTGAACTTTGCCCCTTAGTGATGGAACTCTTGGTGGCTGAACTGAATGTGCTGCTCATGCTGCTAGACCATGAGAACTTAAGCTCTGCTACTGAGGAGAAGAAATGTGCAGTGAGGAACCTCTTGAAACAGCTGAAGCCTTCAGGTGGTTATTGGTAAAAAAAGAATATATATGACAAAAAATGATATTTTAGCAAGTGAAGATAATTTAAGCAAAGTAAAATTATCTAATATTTCTCATTATGAGATTATTACAGCAACTTGGATTTGTGCTTTGGGTCATTAATGTGTTGGAAAATTAAAAATTTCATCAGCTGTAGAGGCTGTAGAGGTTTTTTGTCAAAATAGATTGGTATTTTGAGCTACCCACAGTTCCCTGTATGCCAAAACCATGCATCATGGTGTCTTGTTTTTGCATCAGACAGATCTTATTAAAGATGGGCAGAAATTATGGACCACAATGACCTTGTTTATAAGAATATTTAAAAATAATCTTAATAATATGATCATTAAATCAGGGTGCTGCCCTAATTTATTTAGTTACCATAACATAGATTAAAACATTGACCCAGCATTTATTTATTTTAATGGCTGTTCTTTCTCCTTTTACTTTTTATTATTATTATTTTTTAGTGACTGGACCAGAATACATGTACATGAATACCTCTGTGTGCAGAAATGGCACTAGCTTTGTGGAAGCCCTTTTTGACAACTTTGGTAAATAAGACTAGCACTGATGTTTTTACTCAGTATTCCCTGCTGAACTGTTTACTTACTGAACTGTTTATGTATTGCCTTTACAGACTGCAACCTCAGTGACCTGAAAGTTGAAGTGGAAGAGCAGAAGAAAGATCCACACCAAACAAACCAGTCTGCATGTAAACCTGTAAGGTGCCAACCTCTCATTTAACCTGCTCCAGCATTTGGCACTTTTTTTTTAGAGTATTGGCACACAATGATTTAAGTGTACATTTTCTACTCAAACAATTTGTACTATAATATTTGTCTCAAGAACACATGAACCACCACCAAGTATCTTTAAGAAATGCAGACAGTTTGTCTGCACAAGTTAGACTAAATTTAGTAAATATTAAAAATAAGATAAAATTAAAACTTGAAGTAATTATAATAAAAAAATTATAATTTTCAGGGCATGATGGCACTAATAATCAGAACTTTTTTCACAAAAGGCATACTTTCAAGATGATAGAGAAAAAGTTAGGAAAGAGGTTGACTAAGTAGTATGGGGTCCACAGCTCATGCTAAAATGATTCTCATTTTGGCTAGATTATATCTGATTCAGCACCTCCAATCCCAACCACCCCACCTCCAGAGGACTACTATGAGGAGGCTGTGCCACTCAGCCCTGGTACTGTGCCAGAATACATAACCAGCCGAAGTGAGTTTTATTTCCCCAGAAGTATTACTTAAATAAAACATTATCAGTCATATGGTTTGTCATGTAGCTTTCTTGAAAAATGCATAAATTAATGGTGAATCTAGCTGTTTTTTTTATTACAATCAGCTGTTTCTGATTATAATCATGAACTAGTACATATGCACCATATACCATTTTACTAGTGTAACTACCAAACTCCTCTGACCTCTAGGTAGCTCCAGTCCTCCTAACTCGATTGAGGATGGACACTATGAAGACACAGACAACAACTGTTCCAGAGTCAGCACAAACCTGCGGCGCAAAAACTCATGTAATTGGGCATTACCTGTAGATGCATCTCCCTCTCAGCAAAAAAGATATTCCCTATGAGAACACAGAATGTCAGGATTCGGTGTTTGCCTTGTCCAGGAAATGTAGCCTGTTTGGTTACACATACGCATTAAAACTGGATCGTTTGGACAGATGAAACCTGGATTAACTTGAATTACCTGAATGATGGGAAGAGAAGTGTAAGGAGCAGGAAAGAAAGGGCTTAAATTAGTATAGGCTATGGCTACCAGTGGAACTGAGTCACTAGTGTTTATTATTGATGTGCTTCCTAATATAAAATAGAGAAATACATTCTGCTTATATTTAATGAAATGCTGAAAAACTGATGCTTTACAGAACAGATGTGTGTCACAAATGACAAAAAACATATCATGAAAGTCAATCAGTCAGCTGACCTCAACCCAGTTTAGCATGGCACTTACAGAAGACAAAAAATACCCACAAACAAGCAGCAAATAAAGGTGGTTAGAGTTAAGGCAAAGCATCTCTTGGGAGGAAACCCAGCATTTGGTACTGCCCATGTAGATACTGAAAATTCAGGCAGTCACTGAATGCAAGCGATTTGTATTCAAGTATTAAAAATAATCCATATATTTATAATTGCTAGTTTGTCTAATTACTTGTATTAAAAGCCTGTAAAAATCCTGTAAAAGTTTTGTTAAACTTCTTCAATGAAATCTGAAACTGTACACTTTAATCACATCTTTATTGTTTCATGTTTTTTTTTTCCATTGTGTCACTAATGTTTCCTTATGGACCCGACTGTATGTGATCTGTAGATAATGATTCAGATGCTCTGAGCAGCTCATATGAGTCATATGATGAAGAAGAGGAGGAAAGGTCCCAGCGTTTAACACACACATGGCCCTCAGAGGAGAACAGCATGACCCCAGTCAGGGATTGCCGTATCTGTGCCTTTTTGCTGAAGAAGAAGCGATTTGGTCAGTGGGCCAAACAACTCACAGTCATCCGTGAGAACAGACTTCAGGTGGGCCATGTTTGTCTCTAGTATATAGAAATAAGTACCCAAAATTTCAGTTACCACAAATAATGAAGGATAGCTTCCTGTGTCCACTTAGACTAATGGAGAACAATTCTAACCAGGACTTTTTGTTCGATACTGCTTCATGTTCATTCACCTATGTATTGAAATGTGACATTGCTGGTTTCTCATCTAGTGCTACAAAAGCTCCAAAGACCAGTCTCCATACATGGACCTGCCACTTAATCTATGCAATGTCATATATGTGCCCAAGGATGGGCGGAAGAAAAAGCATGAGCTTCGCTTCTCTCTGCCAGGTAGAGAGGCTTTGGTGTTGGCTGTACAGAGCAAAGAACAGGCAGACAAATGGCTCCGGGTAAATATATTTTTCTGAAATACTTTTCAGGTCATACAACTACAGCCATGCTTAACTGTCTGTTAAGAAAACACATACGATTTAATATGCTGTGTGCAGTCCAGAAACAATATTGCACAAGAAAGGATTCCTTTGGTGAGACACCTCCTATTGCTGATGTGCTGCTTCTCTGTGTGGGGTTGTAGGTGGTGCGTGAAGTAAGCAGTCTGGGGAATGCATTGGACATCTCAGCATCTCCCATGATCCCCAGGAAAAGAGATAAAGAGCCAGAAAAAGACTTGGACAAGGTATATATTAGTGTATTTTGATAAGCTTTGATGTGGCTTTTATTGTATACAATGTATATTCAAATTCCTTCACAGTTCTGGCTAACATCCACACCCAAAGAACAACAAAGACATCCTGTAAGAGTTATTTATCTTAGTTATGCAATGCCTTGCTCTTCCAAATGATGATTCAGTTAAAACCATTAAGTAGTCTTTTCTGTAAGATATACCAGTACTTGCATATCACTATACTAGCAATCAATAAATCAAATGCTCTGAAAAAGTTATCTGTGGCAGTTACAGGACTGTAAAGTTCCCTCAAATCCTTTCAATCTGTCTAGATTGGATGGCCTATCTACTTGTTTACCTACATTTCTGCATGTGAGTGGACTGTTCCACAAAGTCTAGGTAGACATGTTGCTAATGATAGTGAGCTAGTCACATAAGAATATTATTCTGACAAACATTGTTTTTTGACATTCATTTAATATTTATTTAATAATATATTTAAGTCTCAGTTGAAAGTACTCAGTTTTCTGTTTCCTTGGAGTTATCAGTAAAATGTTTTTTCAGCTGTACTCTGTGTGTAATGTGTGTGTGTGTGTGTGTGTGTGTGTGAGAGAGAGAGAGAGAGAGAGAGAGAATGAGAGGCTGAAGGGAATATCTGTTTTTTTGCAGCTATCACTTTTATGTGAGAACAGGGAGTCCTCTCTGTGCTGCGCTTACAGGTGTTTTATTATATATGAATGATACATCAGATAGAACCAGATACAGGTGACAGCAACATGCTCCTCTCCTACTCTGCTCTCTCTCTCTCTCTCTCTCGCTCTCTCTCTCTCTCTCTTTCTCTGAGTCGTATAAGCCTTAGAGCAAAGTGTGTGCATGTGGGTAGGTAGGGGGAGATTTTAAAAAAAATCTAGCTGACTCTTGCTGTTTTTTCCAAAATCGCGTACATAGTTATGGTTAATGTGTGTGTGTGTGTGTGTGTGTGTGTGTGTTCGTGTGTGTGTGCAGAGTGATGGTTGCTGAAACGCTAACTGCTCAGAACACTGTAACCATATTCTTTAATTAAGAAGTGTCACATTTGGAGAAGTAAATTGTTTTCAGATAGTAGAAAATAGCTTGTTCCAAAAGAGTTAATACAGGTAGCAGAATTAGGTGTTTGTGTCCCTTACGTACATGTTTTAGAATGTAGAAGGAAAATTCAGCCTAATTTAGCACTGAGTGTTAAACTGTAAAACATGGAATTATTATCTTGTGTTTTGCATTCTGGGTAAACAAATTCTGCAGCTCACTCTCTCATGGAGATTTGTGTAGTTCTCGTCACACTTGGACAAAGAGAGTTTGTCCTTGCTTGTGCTTGGACCTGATGAGTGTAGTTTAAGTAGTGTGTATTTAAAATGACTGTTTTTGTCTTCTAGAGATTGTCTGGTGAGAAACATGTATTAGATTCTGACAGTGTGCCTGGTGGAGAAACTAGCCGAGAGAATGGTAAGTTGTTCCTCCTTTTAAAACTCAGCTATTATTGCATATTTCAATCATTTCTACAATTTCATAATTTGTTTAAATAGCTTGTTAATCTTAGACTGGCATTCATTCACCAGCTTTAATTTACATGGTTGAGTCAGATGCATTTTGCCCATTGTATAATTATAATTCCAGAATCCGTACAGTATCATAAAATTTTTCTTCTTTGATAAGATTTCTGTATATTTATTTAGGTAAACCCAAGCGAGTTGCTCTGTCAGAATTAACAGGGATGATGAGCAGAGCAGCAGGGCGCAGGATCACTAGGATCATTAGCTTTTCCAAAAGAAAGCCACCTCTACCTGGAGATACACAATCACCATCACTTGACGAGGACCCTCGTTGTGGTAAGATTTAGTTGTTCCTGGTACACAATTGCTGTGTTACTGGCTCTCCCATTTTCTTTCATTATCATACAAGCATCCACAGTGTGTTTGACCTTGAATAATTAGGGATAATCTTGTGCACATCAGCTCTTTCTTTGTAGGTACCTGTAGAAATAGAAGACCATTGTGCAAAAAATATATTTTAAAAATACTATACAACATAAAAAGTTGTAGAATGACAACAGCTCAGTATAGAGGTACTTAAAGACTGGCAGTTAAGTATGTAAGGGGGGATGCTATTTAGTAAATTAACAAATGAACAGACTATCTTGGATAACCGAGTAATAGTACTGGAGTTTAAAACTTTTTACAAATTTGTTTGTAGACACATATATGGTGTACAGTATATATTATGTGTTTCTGGCAGGATATCTGAGTGTTTTGGTGAACCAGTGCTGGAAGGAGCAGTGGTGTCATGTGAGATGCGGCTCACTGCACCTTTACCAGGAGAAAGTTAACGGATGGCAGAGCCCACACACCTCCATTTTGCTACGTGGCTGTGAAGTGGTGCCAGGCCTCGGGCCCAAGCACCCCTTTGCCCTTAGAATAAATAGAGGTGGCACTGAAGTGGCAGCATTAGAGGTACAGAGGATTTCTAGAGGCTTACAGATACTTTTATTGAACCATAACATTTAATTACCTTGAGTCTAGGTAATAAAACAGAACATAACAAAATTGAGTAACACACTAACAAACCACTTACTTTCCGAACATTCAAGGTCAGATCATTGGTTCGTTTCTTAGTCATTTATTATGTGTGTCAGGCAAGCTGCTCTGAAGAAATGGGCCGTTGGCTTGGAGTTCTGTTGGCAGAAACTGGTTCCTCTGCTGATCCAGAGTGCTTACACTATGACTATGTAGATGTAGAGACCATCGCCAATATTCGTACAGCTGCTCGGTTCTCTTTTCTGTAAGTGTAACACGTTTATAGAATTGAATCAGTGCTGGTGTGTTTTAAACTTGTGCATTTAACTGTTCTTTTCTGTTCAGATGGGCCACCTCCACAGAGTCGAGGACTTATGATGAGGTGCCATATGAAGAAAGAGAGGTGTGTAAAAAGCACAAACAATCAAATATCTATCCATGCTCACAGTGTTTACACTTCTATCCTAAATGTTATATATTAGCTCTTCTGTCAGGTACATCTTCTTGGATATAATAATGAGCCTCCCAGACAGGGGACTCCCTCTGAAGTGCATATTGAGCAATGAAAGATTAGACTGAAATGAAGATGCAATGAAGATGTCCCTGTCTGCAGCTGTCATCAGTCATCAGAGCCTGGCACAGGCATCCATATCAAATTTTGAAACCAGTTCATGTAAATTAGGAAAAAAAAAAATTCGGATTATTAGAAAAAAGACAACAGGCACCTCCCAAGCTATTAACCTCCTCTGTCCATGTGTATGCATAGGATGGCTGCTGAATCTTTCAGCAGCACCAAAGACTGCTTTGGCTACAGTTATTTCACAACTATTTGCCACCTTTTTCTGTTTTGTAATGCAGCAGGAAAACGAGAGGCTGACGAATGGGTATTTAGTAAAGCGTCGATCTGCTAGTAGTGACAGAACTATGGACAAGCCTCAGATCACCGTTAAGCGCCACGGCTCTAGTGAGTCTCACTAACAATCTATGTACTATTCTGTGTTGTTGTTTTGAAATTGAGAATACATATTCACATTATTCTTTTGGTTAGCTGTTCCTTATTATATGTTGTATATATTGTACTATTTTCTAGGTTATAAAGGTGTATGTCCCTGGAGATTTAAGCTGTCCTTCATGGTCAGGGAATTTTAACAAGCATAGTTAAAGCTTCTTGTTCTCACCGCTTTTCAAAGCAGTCAGGAGAGTTCCCACACTGTCACTTCAAAGGCCCCTCTAGCATAGCCCAGGCAAATGATGCAACCTGAGCTTTATAAGTCATTTGAGTTTGATATATAGCTCTCTACCTTGTGCTTTTGCTGTGGCCTTAATGAAGTTGTTAAAAGCATTGTCACCCTTCTCACATTTCTCTGCAACCTGACATCTGGCCTTTTACCTTTCAGACGCAAATCAGTATGGGAGGTATGGAAAAACACGGGCTGAGGAGGATGCACGCCGCTACCTGAAGGAGAAAGAGGAGCTGGAGAGAGACAAAGACCACATCAGGAATTCACTGGTGTTATTGCGAAAGGAAAAACGTGAAGCCAAGGAACGAATGAAGGTGGCAACAGGTGGGGATATAAAGCACTGTACTTCACCTCAGAAAAGCTGCCCCACTATACTAGTACATGTGTAGTCGCTCAATATAGCTCACTGGCTTAGTATTTAATAGTTTATAACAGCAGAATTTAGGAATCTTGATCCTCAAATAACATTGTGAGACTACTGATCTGTCACTGCAGTCTCTTTTTTTTAAAAACATTGCATGGAAACACTATGGGAACAGAAGCTCCATAGCTCCATCTACTGGATATAATTTATAGTGCTGTCTAAAGTATACTTGCAAAGCAAATGGTCAAAGAAAATCTATTGTAGACAACAGCAGATTTCTGGGGGATTTCTATTTCTTTATTTCTAGGGGTATAAAGCTGTGGATGAGACTCATATGGTCTCATTTTGTTGACAGGATTTGATATTGAATTCAAGATTTTAAGATAATTTTTCTCACCTCTATACCTGTATAAGAAAGATGTATGTGTTGCTACATGCTCATTTTCTGGTACAGATAAACAACGACTGGCACTTGGGAAGTGTGTGGCCCAGCTAGAGGAAAGATGCCAGATTAAGGAAGCTGAACGTGTGGACCTTGAGCTTAAACTCACTCAGGTTAAAGGGAATCTGAAGAAATCTCTGGCTGGAGGAGCTTTAGGGGCACCTGTAGAGACCAAACCATTAGGCAAGGTACAAAAACACAAATGATATCTACACTGTACTACCATTAAAAGTATGTAAAATGTAACTGATCTAACCCCTAATTTTACAGAAGACTCAGACAATTGAGGCGCCATTCACTGAGTCATTCGTTCCGGTCAACTGTGCCTCTGAAATGAGAAAGCGCCCCCTATCCATCTATGCATCTACAAAGGGAAACGTTATGCAGAAAGCCAAGGTAAACAGGATAAACTGGTATCTTTAATATCATTTTGTGCCTCAAAATAATTCCTTTTACAGAGGAAAAACTGTAAAAACTGCAATTTTATCACCATAGACACATGTATGATGAAATATTTATTATTATAAATATTATTTATATATATAGTTTTATTGTATATTATCATATATTTTCTGTTTCAGGAATGGGAATCTAAAAAAGGGAAGTGCTGAGGATGTACTGGACTGCTTCTTTTTTGTGTTCACTCAAACACAAGAACCTGTAGTAGTTATCCCTCATGTGAACATAAAATTGCACATTCATAAGCACAGTACTCTTTCTCTGTATAACTGATGATACATACAGGATCACATCAGAGGGATCAGATGCTCATTTTGAGGGACAGGGACAGGTGTGTGGTACAAGCATATAATGCTTTGAGTCCTGCTAGTTTAAGGAGTATGACTACGTGGAAGTATGTGGTACATCCAAATAACCATAACTGCTCCACTTATTTTTAGTGCATTGTACCCAGTCCAAACATCAGCAAATTATAGAAACAGAACTGATAAATGTAGAGACAAGTTTATTTTGTGGGGTCAGTTTTGTAAGGCAGTTTATACTTGAAAGGCAATATAAAAGTTGTGGGGGGCCATTGAAAGTGTGGGTTGATTGTTAGAATGCAGTGGTAAAAGTGGTATGTTGTTTAATGAGCATGTTGAAGAGATGTGCACAATCACATTAACTTTTGCATTTACTTAGGTGATGACTGCTGTTTTTTTCCCCATTTTTTGTAACGGTTGTGTTATTGTATGTGTAGAAATCATCTGAAAGCTATAACACAAAGTGGTGCTATTAATATTATACCCTTTTACTTTTTAACACTAACAGCAAGTTACAAATTAAAGGGGCTTGTAACCAGCCAAATCAGTGCTTTACTGAGATTTTCATGTCTCTCTCATCGTTTCCAAGACTAAAATACAGTCATTAACATTTGCACTTTATGGTCTTTGACATGGAGGTGGAAAAAAAGGAATATTAATAAATGCCTCTAAAAATGCACAGGTTTGTTTGTATGTGATTTAAGTGTATTAGTCATACAGTTCTATTACATAGCTGAACGGAGAAGGGGGTATTAAATATGGCAATCAAGCAGAAGCCTACACCAGCATTTTCTAGATACAAATGAACACCCATGTGGTAAAGAATTGTATTAAAATGTCCAGGGCTTTATTCAGAGAGACTATACAAGTTCCTTACAATCAAACTACAAATAATACATAAAGCAGTAACAGCACAAATCGAGTCCACCACACTTGCCTCATGAAAAAGCCAATATTTCCTATATTGATATAGTTAAGCTTTGTGTTCAACATGTGTACATAAGTTCTGTATACTATTTGACTTGGACACCTATTTTTAGCTATATACTCTAGTGACCTTGAGAAATTATGCACATTTAAGGACAACCAAACAGGCTACACACAGCAATGACAACACAGTTTAAAAAAAAAAAAAAAGGGGGGGGGGGGTGTTCGAACATCAGTCACACTCAGGTGGCAAATCCACAGTCAGTTCAGTGATGGTTTCTAGGAATGCTTCCAGTTCATCTCGGTGGTGTGCTAAACACAAATACAGACCAGTTAGTTGCATTTTTAAAAATATGGTAAGCAGTTCTTCAGACAAGACTTTTTAATCAGATTATGATACCTGAAGGCATCTTGAGAGGAGAAGATGGCAAACACGGTTGAATCATAACCAAATCCTCTTCAAACACATTTAGAGGCCACTGCCGTTTTCCCAAACCGGCCAAAGAAAACCGGCTGAGACAGACCTCCTCAGGCACAGAGGATACTTCAAAGTCTGTAAATGGTTCAAGATGGTAATAATTAGCACAACTTTCTAAAATAAGGGCATAAGATTTTAATTAAGTTATACCTGGAGTAAAACCAGCAAATTTACTGTTTAAAAAAAAAACCCAAAAAAAAACCAATGGCCCTTACTCAAATCTTCACAGCACAGAGGAAAGTTTAAAGCTACTGGCATAGCTCATAAGCTTATGCCACTGAATAAGTCTATGCCTGGTGTTCCCTCATGACTGGTGATTCACCAGCAAGTGAGAACTGCTAAAAGAAAATCCAGATGTTTTAGATGTCTGGTGGTAGAAATGTTAAGTTTAATATTTAGGCATGTTTTGCCCAAACATAGAAACTACTGCAGGGTTCAGATCACACTACTGTGGTTTACTAGTGTAAATGTTCACACTTGTGATTTCCTGGAGTTATTAATGTAAATTCTGAAAGAGACCTACCACTTGGGTCATATGGGAAGCACTTCTCAATCTCTGGATAGTCCTCACAAACAGGCTGAGGATCCACTTTACACTGCTACAACAAAAAGGGGTTAGTAGTGTGTCTGAAATGAATAAAATTGTAATTAAATAACAAAAAAAAAAAAAAAAAAAAAAAAACAAGCAACCTGGGCAGGAAGGGGTTTATTCAGCACACTGCCTTTATGAGAGGTTGCTGGTGTGGCTACAATCTTATTAACTGTCCCCAAAGCTCTGCGTCCTGACTGGGCTGGAGCTCCGAGCCGTGCCTTCAGTGGAGTTTTTAGGAGACGCTCTATAAAGACGGAGCAGTGTGCAATGAAATAACGCGATCAAAAGCACAATTAATGAAACCTTCCATCAAAACTCAAGCCAAGGGTGAAATGACACCAACTTACCAGGAGCAGACTGAAGCCTCTGGCGAGCTTTTATGAATGGAGTGGCAAGTGTACCGTTTTCTTGATCGAGGTAAACCATAGTATCCATGGCCTCTGACTGTGTAGCAGAAGTTGTTAATAGGTGTACACCAGGTTATCTGCTAGCTAATGTTAATCTGACAGATTAGCACAAATGTAACTCTTATAGACAGCTAACGAACAGTCACACGGTCAGCAGCCATCAACATGTTTTCATTCATCACATATTGTTTCCTGTGTGACAAATGAACACATCAACTTACCAACAGCAGCTATACACCAATCTCTTTCTGAATCACTTTATAATAAATAACAAACGCGTCTGTTTACGTTCAGGTTTCCCGGTTTTAAAAGGCAACCTGCCCTCTGATTGGTTCCTGTTCATTTCGTTTTCTTCTGTGCTACGTGTACTTATGGAGTTACATTTGTATTATACTGCCACCGTGTGGACAGGAGGGCTTAGTTATTTACAATAAGTAGAGTAATTGAGAAGTGAAGTGAAATAGTGAATAGTGCAATAGTGGTTAAATGTATGTAAAGGAATCAGTGACAAAATGAATTGTAATATGATATATACACACGGCATTGTTTCCCACAGTGACATGCAGGAGAACTGCCATCAAAATAATGCATGTCGATGTGCATTTACAAAATGACCCACGTGGACACAGGGAGAACTCACCAAACTCCTCACAGACAGACCAGAGTAAAGGTCAAACACACACCCCCAGATTCCTTGAGCTGCATAGCACACAGCATTTACTTTCTTAAATACTTATGCAGATGGGTGACAAATTCAAATCACCAATGTGTGGTGCAGTGGTGGCTCAATGGTTAGAGTGTTGCGTCCATGATCAGAAGGTTGGGCATTAAGTCTCAGCTATCCCAAGGTGCCATTATTGGGCCCTTAAGCAAGGCCCTTAAACCTGTCCGTCCAAAAATTGGTTACACCCCATTGGTGTAACACTGGGTTGAGTTCATTAAAACAGTGGTCATCCTCAACATTTGCTCCCATCAGTTGAAAAACTTAAAGCTTTATAATAAAATTTTATTATTTTTATTTGTAACTTGAGTACAGTATATTCAGAAAAAAGAACTTTAACACATTCAGAATATAGTAATGCAGTAAGCACTTGAATAAGGGTGGAGAAATATGTTTCATTATACATACCAAATGTCCTAAAACCATAAATAAATGTGAAACCTGGATAAAAAAAATCCATAAAAAGCAGCCTTTTAATAGAAAAAACATTTGAAGCAGTTCAACTGTGTTTATGATTTGAGCAGGATCAAACACTACCGGTGGCCCATAAGTTGAAGTGTAAGCAGGGCTAAAGTAAACACTGAGGAGATGGCAGAGGGATTAAGACTGTTAAGATTCACTCAGCTGTGACTTAGGCATGTAGTCTGGAATTTCCATGGCAACAAGTAGCATGCTTTGCATAAATTCAATCAAGGTAGCCCATTTAGTCACTGTGTTAGGACCAGGAACAATGTCTCCAGGGGACAGACTAACTGCTCTGCTTTTTGTTGTTTTATTTGTTCTCACATCTCACCTGATTTACAATTCGCATCCCTTGTGTAGCACTAGCTTTGATACCAGCAACTGGCTTCAAATGAAACATTTTGTTGTTTGAGGGGAATAGGCCCTGAGGGTCCCAAGGTCCAGAAGTTTTGGGACACCTCTGTTCTATTTAACATTTTTCTTTTATAGTGAATGTTATAAACAAACAGAGCAATATATAATATAATATAATATGATATAATATAAGATAAGATAAGATAAGATAAGATAAGATAAGATAAGATAAGATTAATAATAATAATAATAATAATAATTATTATTATTATTATTATTATTTTGGTTATTAATATTATCATACCAATACACTGAATGGATACTCTAATTCTGATTGATAAGGAAATTAATAAGCTTTATTAATTATATAATTGTCTTGTTTGCAATTGTTTAAGTTGCGAAGGTTTATTCCTTCAGGAGAAAACATATAGCTATTATCTGGCTAAGCTACCATTCTTTCAGCCTTCACTGTAGATCTGCATGCATTCATAGCTTTACGTAAATGTAATAGCTTTATTTAACACACACACACACACACACACACACACACACACACACACACACACACAATCTTGTCTTGCTTTTCTTGTGCCTAAATATACAGACCAGGCAAATGTCCCCAGTAGCTAAAAGAAGATACAATTTTATTATTAAGCTCTAATAAATATTCCTTCCTTCACAGCAGATACATTCTTAAAGTTAAGTCTACTGTAACCCATGCCTAAAGTGTGTTTTTGATGATTAAATAGTCGTACTTTGTATCATTATTCAGTCACGTTCAGTCATGTTTTTGAATTTTGCTGAACTATTACATATTTCAGAGTGAAATAATAGAACAGTTCTCTATCACCAGAATCATTTCTAAATATTCTATAAAAGTCACCCCACACTGTCAGACTCCTGTAATACACTGAGATATAGGATAATGTCCACATGCAAAGATATTTCCTGCTTCCATCATTAATTTTAATGACAGATATAACTTTAGGATTAACATTTAAAAAACAAGCAGTTTCTTGTACTAGGAGCTTCGGTGAATCGCATTAGGAATATGAATAATGCAGTGAGTATGGGTGAGTGGAGAGGGCAGTGGCTCTACAGAAATTAAGTGTTGGCAAAGTAGAAGTTATTCAAAACTTCCTCATTTAATGTGTCTGGAGCGTGCGCAAGTATTTACAGACAACAGAGCACTGGAACTGGAACGCCTGCCCCTTCCATCATCTCTTCCTGGAGTTCTCAATCTGAGTTTACTAAACATAACTAAAAGGCCAATACTGTTTTACTCATAACAGTGCAGCGTGTGGTCACTGTTTGGTGTTGTTTTGGCAGAATGGCAATTTGCCTTATATTCTAGTGATGCAAAAAAAAAGGTAAAAATTTTATTGGCAGCTGAAATGTTTTTTTCTTTTTAAATATATTGGAAAAACATTCTACTAGCATTTTACTGAAATAGACATATTTATTCTTGCATAATTTGAGTCTAGTTTCAATTATGGGCCTGTTATTTAGGACTGCCGCATTTCTTTATCTTGATGGCGTTAACCCTGTCTGTTTGGAGTTTATGGTGTCAACATTGTACCTGTGACCTGAATGACACTCCAACAGTTTTATACTTGACTACTTCAAGTCCTGTATCTAAGCAAACTTGTTTGAAAATGGCAGTGCTATACTGTAGGTAACACTTTGTATATGCAGAGGACAAAATGGCTGGTTTTTTTATTTTTGTCCACCAGGGTAGATGCAGGGGAGTCCTACATGGATCAAGGTTGTTTCATGCACTCAGTGAATGTTTTATTAAGAACACCTGTACACCTATTCAACCATGCAGTTATATAATCAGCTAATCTGGCAGCAGTGCAATGCATACAATCATGAAGAAACTGACATCAGCTTAAGGTACTGTTCACATCAACCAATAGAACAGAGAATAAATGTGATCTCAGTGATTTTGACAGTGGAATGGTTGTTGGTAATTGCAAGTTTCCTGGGATTTTTGCTTACACCAGTCTTTAGAGTTTATTCAGAAATGAAAAAAAAAAAACATTTAGTGAGTGGCAGTTCCTGTTGATGATAGGGTACATAGAGAATGGCCAGACTGGTTCAAGCTGGCAGAAAGGCTTTAGTAACACACCAAACAGCAGAAGACACTGGGCTTCACTTGTGTCAGCCAGGTAAATAAGTTAAAGGATCACCAAAAACTAAACAGCTGAACTGCATAAATCTATGGACCTGCCTTGTGCCAACTGGTGGAGATGGGGTAATGATGTAAGGAATGTTTTTCTTGGCACACTTGGAGTTTATTAATAACATAATATTATCATTTTTGAATGCCAGAGAATAATTCAGTATTACTGCTGAGCATATGTGTGTGTGTGTGGTAGTGTTGGTGGTAGGTGTATATGTGTGTGTACACATGTGTGACTGTGCGCGTGTGTATGTGTACACACTACGTTACAGGCAGCAGGTCTAGTTTGAGTTATAGATTTAATCATGTTAAGCCGTTGAACAATAATTCTCCACCCCTACGGCACTGGAAAGCCCAGAGAATCAAGGAATGAATGCTGGGGCCCTTAAAGGTTTTGTCAAGCAGATATAATCCACTTCATTACAGTCTGACAAATTACACTGCAGTTCTATGCCTTTTGTGAATAAATCATATGGTGTTGGTTTTTACTGAACTAATCTTTCCATACAAGAAAGACTATCTTTGATCATTGTGAAAGAGATTATTTAACAAAAAAAAAACCAACAACAACCAAGATCTCCCAGACCACCACGAGCACCCCCAAAAGGACCATCTTCAAGGGAAATAACACTATTATTTATTAATATATAATTTTATTAATAATAAATGATACTAAAAATAATATTCATTGATACTTAAAACTATTAATTTTACTATTACTAAATAACAGTGCAACAGCAGTTGTGTAAAAAGGAATATAAAATTTAACGTTAAATGTAGTCAGATGTAATGGATACCAAATTCATGTAATTTGTAAAAGTTTTAAAATTTTTATATATGAGTTGACAAATTGAAATTCACACTGTTCCTCATTATGCCTGCAGCATCTCAAATTAAGTCTACTTATAAAAAATGATACTAAATAAGCATTGATGCTGCAATGTAAATTAACAATTCAGAATTATTGATAGCACCAGTACATAGCTTAGTTGATATGTACTGAGATGCTCTATGTAGTTCTAGATGGAAGGCTGGGAGGCACCTAGGACAAGTCACCAGTTCATAACAGGACAGTCAGACAGATTCATACACATACTCACACCTAGAGGCAATTTAGTATCTCAAGTTCAACTGGTTTTGTGTTTTTGGACTGAAAAAGCCCATGTCACAGAATTGTGTTAAATGGTTGGAAATGTGTATTATGTGAAAACCATTTATGATAGGTTACAGGTTACAAAGTTGCAACTTTGCGTAAACTAATATATCAATGTCCTTTTATTTCTTTTAGTATCAACGTCAAAGAAAGTGCTAAACTATGATATAGTTTCATTGAGGTAGACAAGTTAAGGTTAATCTTGTACAAGCAATTACATGGAATATAATTTTGACAATAGCTCTCAATGTTCAGACAAAAATTCAATAAAATTTAATTTTTATTTATATAGCGCTTTTAACAATATTTTTAAAATATTTCCTTTAAATTGGCCTATATTCTTAGGAGAGAACTGCTTTCTGTTCATGTCCTCATATCATTTGTTTTTCTATCATAACAGTGTTTGATGATAACCATCTCACAAATCAGTCATAATATCAGTCTCCTATAGCTGTTCCACTATGGATGTGATGGTCGAGCACCCACATACTTTTGGCCATATAGCATATATTGCCTTTAAAACTATAGTGAAAGTCACTAAATATTTGGAAGTTATGAATTTAGTTTCTTCATATACATAATTTTGAAAAAATTACATATAGCATGAAATATGATCTAGCATAGAAAGAGGAAAACAAAATTGATAATTATATCCAACCATTGAATTACTGAATGCTTACAAGTTCAGGTAATGGGTTGTGTTTTTAGTTAGTAAATTTATAAAGAATGAGTATATACGTTATATTTTTTTACATTTTTATCATTTTTATGTTTTGTTTTTTTTTTGTGAATGCATATGATCAGTAAAAGGGCATCTTGTTTTTGGTCATATGAAAAAACAATGCCAATAAGCTAGTTTATTGTTCCCTAAATAATTTTCCTAAAATATTTCAATTAATTTAATTCAAATAAGGAAGTAAAAAATATATAGTTTGTTATTCTGAAACTGTTTTGGTATTCTGACCCTGTAAGTTCTTATAAAAGTAAAAACTTATGTACAAAATGAACAAATTAACACAGCATAGCTACATTCCAATTTTTAAATTTAGAGAAATTTAGAGAAATATGCTTTCTGTTAAGGGTCACTACTGTATATAACTACTGTATTATAAGCTCTTAGAAATAAGTACTACAAAGTTGTTATTTAAACAAACAATTTTAAAAGATATGGTTTTAAAGATGGGGATTTCCCCATACCAGTTTTAAAAAGGGTGGGGGTTTAGTAAATTTTTTGTCTGGCAAATTTCAAGTTTGGAGGAAGACTTTCTAACATGAACTCATGCATTTTGTTTGCCTTGCATTTAGTCTTTAGCTGACTTATGTACTACTATCTTACCGTTAAAATTTCACAGTAAATCATTCTGTGGTCAGTTCATTAAGCATCAGATACTGTTTATATTTGTTTATTAGAAAAGCAATAGAAGACACATAAAACTCTGTACAACATTTACTTACACCCTTATAAGTAAAAAGACATCATAACTTTCCATTAAGAAGACAAATAAGACAACGTTAAAAAACTGAAAGGATCAAATTACAGATGTAGAAAGAAAAATGTTGCAACCCATGCACTTTCTCTATATTTACTCTAGTGGTTGAAGACTTTTTCAGCCATGCAGTGTGTTAATACAGGTGCTTACAGTTTTAGTGATATGATCAGCAAAGATAGTTGGATGGAATGGCATGATGTCAGCAGCAGACCTCACATCATATCTGCTGGTGGCCTTTGTTAGTATCACGCATATCATGACGCTGACTAAGCTGTTCCTGTGGGAATCTGCTGTAATCTCACACTCACAGGGCCGTTTCAGCATTCAACCAAAACCAGTCAACTGGTATTACGTTTGTGTATGTCTCAAGCTTTTTTATCTTCTGTCTTCTGCAGTCTACTCTGCAGCTTGTGCTAGTTCTTATTTACTGTTGAATTTTGTGCAGTTCTATTACACCTCTGTGCCCTCTCTGGGATACAGAATGCCTGTTGAATGCAAGCCAGGATAGAAATGGCCACTGAACTGGTTGAGAGCAGGGCTACTATAGCCTAAAGTGCCATGAGACCCTGATGGTGATATAGGAGGAGGAGGGGGGAGAGGAGATGCCCACTCAGGAACTGTGGAACCAGGGGAGTAGGTGCTGAAGCCTGTTTGGGTTGTTGCTCTTTGTGTGCCATCCACTGTTAGGCTGAGAGGAATGGTGCGATTAATGGATTCTTCACCCACCTCCACAGACCCAGCTGATACCCCAGACATTTCAGTCAGGAAGTTATTCAAGCAAGGAGGGTGACCCATGGCTGGAGCTTTTTCAGATGAGGTTGAAATGTCAAGTGTTGCATTTTTGGGGCTCCCACTCACATCTCCTTCCTCTGCAATGCTGCTCTCTCCAGCAAGACCATCTGATTTTCTCTTCCTCTTTCGCCTGAAGTTGCCATTATCAAACATCTTTTCACAGTTTGGGTCAAGGGTCCAGTAATTACCTTTACCTTAGCAACCAGTGAGAAAGAAAAAACGTAACATTAATTTGATACCAATATGACACAATATGGAATATTATAGAAAGCAAAACCAGGGAGGAAACCACCCCCACCAATATTTAATTAAAATAAAAAAAAGTTCTTACCAGGGTCATCTTCATCCCGAGGAACCTTCTTAAAACAGTCATTCAGTGAGAGATTGTGGCGAATGGAGTTCTGCCAGCCAGCTTTGCTTTTATTGTAGAAAGGAAAATTATCTGCTACATACTGGTAAATCTGACTCAGAGTCAGGCGTCGGTCTGGAGCACCATGAATTGCCATTGCAATGAGTGCTGAGTATGAATAAGGTGGCCTAACCAGCTTCATTAGGTCCTCCTGAGAAGGTAACGAGAACCAACCCATTTCTCCACCAGCACCCCCAGGACCATTTTGCCCAAGGTAGGGCCTCTGCATGCCATAGTGCTGTGGCACAAAGGACGGTAGAGCAGAACCTGGTGCACCACCCAGATAAGCAGAAGAGTTGATCCCAGTACCACTGAACCACAGGTATGGGTTGGGAGATGCAGTTGCATATTCTCCAAGATCATATGAAGAGGGGGTTGTCCTCTGTGGACTTGGCAATGATGGAGGAGGATAGTAATTATCGCTGTAAAGGCTCAACTCTGGAGGCTCCTGTCCCAAGCTGGGAAACTGTGGACCACATCGAGTTGGAGACTGACCTTGTTCATATGATGTCATGATTATTGCTTCATAAGATGCTCCTGTCTGAATTTATATAGCAGAGGTGGTTCCAGATTTTTCTTCTACAATCCAGAAGTATTTCTTGTTCTCTTCTTTCAAAAACAGATTCCCAGCTGAGAGGTCTGATATCTTTCCTCACTCGGCCATTGTTTGCCCTTGCACACTTGTGAGTGCTGTCACCTGTCGCACCTGTTTTATTCATGCATATCTGGCACCTCCCTTCTTTCTTCTTATTGGTTACTTTTCATTTAGTCATGAATATGACTATATTCAGTCTTTTTTTTTTTTTTTTTTAATTTTCATTTAAAGAACTTACTTAAAGATTTGCAAAGAGATCTTTGACATGAATATCACATGCAATATAAACCTATTTTTTTAAAGATGGGGTAAATCACATTCAGTAATATAATGCACTAAAAATGTCAAAATATGAAACAAATATTGATACAAAATTTTAGTATTGTCACACTTTTTTAAAAATAAAATAAAATAATAATAATAAAGCATGTAATTTTTTTTTTACTTCCTTAAACACCAGAGTCACTGTCAGTATGTATATAAAAAAGCTTAGATCAGCAAAAATATCTTTCTTAACAGCTAGATTATAGAGACATGCAGAAAGGGGATTTTCGTTTAAAATAAATGTTAACAGAGTCTTGCATACAGTGTTCATGTCCACATGAACACTTCAACACCATGCCAAACAGCACCATCTCAAACTGTTCACAAAATTAACAAAACAAAAAGACTCACAGGAATTCCTGAAAGCAACAGGGAACAGAACTTGTTTCACTGTTTATTAAAGAAAGTTTCACTCCCAATACCCCCCCCCCTTCTCCTCAACAGCTTTAATAGCATGAAGCATTATTTAATAATTGATCATTTGATATTTGTCTATAATTTCTCTTTCTACAGCTAATTTGAAGGGCAAATATCACAGACTTGGATTAATCCAAGTCTGGATATTTTACTCATTAGTATACTAAGAAAAATCCATCTTGCTACCAGCTTCCAAAAACAAATACAATTTATGGTAGCAGATCATCTTTGTCAGCTGTTAAACAGTATTATTATTATTATTATTATTATTATTATTTTATTATTATTATTCCTGAAAGAAACAAACAAACAAGTGGTATTTTCTAATTTTCTTATTTTGTTGTGAGGTGGTCTGTTAATTTGACAGTTTTTACTTGATTTTTCAGCAGGGATGGAGATTAAGGTTTGAGTTTATTGATGTTTCTGGAGAACACTGTTGTGTTTTGGGAACATGCTGGCTATTTCAAGTAGCACATTGGCTGGTTCAGGAGCACACTGGTTGTGTTTCAGGAGCATACTTGATGTTTCAGGGGCTCACTGGCTGTTTTTCAGGAGCATACTTGCTGTTTCAGGAGCACACAGGCTGTATTTCAGGGGCACGCTGACTGTGTTTCAGGAGCACATTGGCTGTGTTTCAGGAGCACACTCGCTGTGGTTTAGAAGCACACTCACTGTTTTAGGAGCACACTCACTGTGTTTTAGGAGCACACTCACTGTTTTAGGAGCACACTCACTGTGTTTTAGGAGCACACTCACTGTGTTTCGGGAGCACACTCACTGTGTTTCGGGAGCACACTCGCTGTGTTTCGGGAGCACACTCGCTGTGTTTCGGGAGCACACTGGCTGTGTTTCAGGAGCACACTCGCTGTGTTTCAGGAGCACACTCGCTGTGTTTCAGGAGCACACTGGCTGTGTTTC
>JAOVVF010000036.1:20800156-20813754 GCA_028565595.1 Duopalatinus emarginatus | reverse complement strand
CTAAATTCTTTAACTCTGCGTTTATACAGTTATGCTGCTCTGCTCCGCGTAAGAATGCATTATCATGCAGTGGTTGAACTGAAGTGCACTTGGGTTAACTTAAGTCCAATTTAGGACGCTTTAATCATAACGAAACTGTATTTGTATGCTCGTACATCATAAAGAGTAAAAAAAAGGAAAGTACACCGTTTATTTTATTTATGTATTATAATATTTAAATATGCATTTTACGATATGTACAAAGGTTGAAAGTTCTATAATACAAATATTACAGAGAAGTGCAGGGAAGTATGTTGTAATTAAGTCCCAAACATTGTCATTTTGGTCCTCGATGTCTGCGTCTGTTGTGTCCTTGTCCACTATGTCTCCGTGCACAAACGTACTTTACTATGACCTGTGTACAGTTCTCGCATTTCACCGTGCAACACCAGTGGAACTTGCAGTTGCAGCTGCTCACTATTTCGGTGCGGATTTCCTCCACGCGCAGTCCGCACTCGTGGCACAGCCTTCTGCAGCTGTGCTTTTCCCACTGCGACAGATTTTTTCCACTCTGCAAACACTCCCTGCCTTCTGTGCCGTGAAGTCCGAGGCTCAGGTTTTTTGCGCAGTAATCAGGCGAATCCTCCAAAAAGATAAGCTCGGAGCGCGCGATGCTACTGAACGCGTCCGCGATGGCGCCGCCGCGGTTGTCGGCGCTGTTCCCTGCGCGCATGCGCCGTTTGTCCATCTCAAGTTTGTGCGCTTGGTCGTGCTTTACTTTGAGATAATTGCCCACCTCACGGAACTCGGCCAGCTGCATCCAGCACGTCTGCATCGCGCAGCTCTCCGACATGCCGTGGCATCTGCAGATCCTTTTCATGGTCGCTTTTACTGCCTGCAACACAGATTAGCTGTTAGCAAATTGTAATATTTACATTTTTTATATTTATATTTTATATTTTAGTGGCCAGAGGAGAAATGAAATCCTCTAGCTCGTACCAGGCGGCCTGCAGCGTTGTTATGAAGATTGACAGCAGCACGAGCGTCCTGTCCAGTCTCGAATGCGTCCACATATTGTTTGGAGATCCTCTCACCGAAGTCCACATTATCACTACAGCCTCCCCAAAGCCAGCCACGACCCCCTGTCATCAACATTGATTAGCTGCTTAATTTCATAATCAGTGACGACAATTTCTAGGTCATTTAAACAAAACGAGAACCTTTGTGTATAATAAAGTTGCAATAATATTTGTATTTTACTATCAATTTAAATAAACAATTATGTAATATCTTAAACTAATATTTAAATATTCTTACCAATTTTACCATTTCTTGAACTGTCGCATCCGCAATTGTCCAGATCCCCAAGGCTGCAGTTTCTGGTTAAAGTATACATCACACCAGCTGCGCTTATCGCGTGGACAAACGACGTCTCTCTCGTCGCTACAAGAATATACAATAATAATCAAGTTTAAGTTACAACTGGCCTTAAGTAAGCAGCATGGATGTAAATGCACAGCCGTTATTTACATTTCACATCTTACCACTTCGGAGCCGTCTGTGAGTCGAGGGATGAAACGTGCTCTCCGGGCAGTTCCACCTGTCCCACGCAAACTGGTGCTTGCACTCCTGCATACCGTTTTGCGCTCCGGCAAGAACACTGCTCGTGTAGCTTAAATAAGCCTGTCGATGAAAGACAAAAATGTCTTACAAATTTTTCAACAAATATTGTTACACACTCTTCATTAAGATGATAATTTTACATCCCTGTGAAGACACTTCATCGTTACATGATCGAAGTAGAGCACACGCAGTTATAATAAAAACAAGACACAGTTTACTTACTTTTGGTCCAGTCATGAGCAAATTGTTAACAAGCCTAAAAAAAGAACAAGAAAGAAGTCAAACACAAGGTTAGAATCAGCACTCACGTTATTACTGCAATAAACTATAATTGTTTGCATTTTTGAATTCTTACCATGTGTGCCCTAGGAGGGTATTGTGATAAATAAAAAATACACAAGCCCAGAGAATGGAGGAAACCATTTTTTCAAGATCACCTAGCTGCCAGGCTAAATGATGATGAACTGTTCTTTCAATTGAATCTGGTTTTAGAATTTTATACAATCCACATCGGGGGTAATAGGGGGAGGGGTTAACCTTTTGTTACAGAATTCCTGAAATGCTATTGGTCCACGGCTGCCAAAGAAAAAGAGGAAACGCCTCTAATGAACTTCAAAGGATATCAATATCAGTGTGTTTGTTTCTCTCTGCGGGCAGCAGCGCATGATAATTGATAGTAATGCATTGATCCAGAGACCTGGTGAAGGGTTACACTGTGCGCCAATACACTTTTTCTACGAGCCTATTTATTGTAATTCAGAATTATAAAAAAGAAGAAATAAAACACTCCACACAAATGCATTATGTCCGAAATATTTAATGCTTTCTAAGTTAAAATATCATATACAATTAAGATAAAAAAAACACAACATTTAACATTTTGTGCAGTAAACACTGAAACAATTTGTGTTTGTGCTCATAATAAGGAACAAATATTTAAGGTTTAGCAACCAAATCTATGAAATGATTAACAAGTGCACATATAGAACATAAGTACTGAAAAATAATAAACCAAGGAAAGGAAATTATGAACGAGTTAAGAATTTCATTTTCTTGATGTTATCTTTAAAATAATTGTTAATATGTACAAATATACACTCTGGGTTTAAGGCCTGTAGATGGGCAGGGGGATTAACTTCGTACACGCTGCTTCCTTCGTGAACTGTTATGTGGCCGACTGCTCTTATTTCTTTTTGCACATATGTATTTTGTTACGAGTTGTGTGCACTTCTCACACTTTACGGTGCAGCACCAGTGAAACTTGCAGTTACAACTACTCACAATCTCTATCTTCTTTTCCTCTACTTTCAGACCACACTCGTGACACAACCTTCTGCAGCTTCTCTTTTCAAACTGCGACAAATTATTTCCACCCTGCAAACACTCTCTGCCTTCAGTTCCGTGCAGTCCGAGGCTCTGATTTTTCACACAGTAGTTTGGAGAGTCCTCCAGGTGTATTAGCTCGGTTCGCGCGATGCTGCTGAACGTGTCTGCGATCGCGCCGAGGTTCTCAGCGCTGTTTCCAGCGCGCATGCGTCGCTGGTCCAGTTCAATCTTCAGTGCCTGGTCGTATTTGATTTTCAGGTAGTTACCAACGTCCCTGAAGTCAGACAGTTGCATCCAGCACGTTTGGACGCTGCAGCTTCCGGACACACCATGACACTTGCACGATCTTTTCATTGTTGATTTGATAGCCTGAACGGGCGATATAATAATTTTAATATTGCAAGCTGTATCATCAGTGAAATGTCATCTTATAAATTATAAAAGCTTCTTTTAGTAGGAACAGGTCTGCATGCAGGTCTATTATATTTTTAAGTAATGCAGACAATAAATGGCTGTCTATATTCATTTAAGAATGAGACATTATTCAGACTTACAAGTCTACCAGCCTCGTTGTTGTGACGGTTCACAGCAGCACGTGAATCATGCCCATTTTCCAGCGCATCTACGAACTGCTTGGAGATGTTCTCCCCGAAGTCAGCATTATCACTACATCCACCCCAAATCCAACCTCGACCTCCTGCGAACATACACGTTAGAGATATATAAGAACTAATTCGACTGCAGTGCATGTGTTATTAAGTTATTCTGTTGATCGTTTCTGCATTAATATTGGGGCCTAATCAAGCTTACCAATTTTTCCAGTTTTTGAGTCATCACAGCCACAGTTATCGAAATCTCCCATGCTGCAGTTCTTTGTCAGTGTATACATAACTCCAGCCGCACTTATGGCATGTACAAAAGCCGTTTCTTTGGTCGCTAAAAAAAAAGTTAATTTAAAAGTTTAATTAAAAGTTAAATTAAAGTAAAGCCTAAATACCCAAGAGAAAATATGCAGATTATGATGATTTGAAAACAGATTTCTTTGTAATTTTTATTATATTATAGGCTAATTTAGGTTGTTATTGCCCATACCTCCTCGCAATCCTTTATGTGTTGACAGTTGCAATCCACTCTCCGGACAGTTCCACCTGTCCCATGCAAACTGATATTTACACTCCTCAATTCCGCGCTGTGCCCCTGCTTGCACGCTACTTGAATACATAAGATATGCCTAAGAAAAGAAAGAGAAAACGTACATTTTAACCAATTATTCACAATATTGTCTGATATTTAGTCTAACAGTTCACTCGAAGATAGTAGTTAAGTGCAGATATATGGAAAGTACATATGATAATATGATAATGATAGTTCATTAATTACCTTGGGTCCTGTCATCAGGAAGTTATTCACTGACCTAAAGAGAAAACATAAACAACACAACGTTAAATATGTTAGATATTTTCGTAAAGTAGTAATTTGTAAGAAAAAAAAAGAAAAAGAAAGAAAAGGAGAAAAAAAGAGAAAGAAAGAAAGAAAGAAAGAAGAGCCTAAATAATGACTGTACCATGCTGTTGTGGACAATACATGACAGTATATAGACAGGGCCAAAGATGCGAGGAGCTGGCAAGAGCCCATTGATGCCAATATGTCCTGCGTGTCTTCTGGGATGCGCTCTTTTAGTAACACAAGGCACAAATACTGATGGAGTAATCCAGAAGAGACAGAAGTAACTGACGACAGGCTCGAAAGGCCAGGGTATTTATACCTGTCGCCGACTTCGAATGACAGTCTTTTTCCAGCTTTGACATTTCACTGTGAAATCTAGTGATTCGATGGCGATTTGTTAAGACGTAGGAAACACTGGAGAAGCCGCACTTCAAAGTGACACTTAATAGCCCCTTTATTCTGCTCATTATATTCTACTTTTCCCACGGACGAACATTTTATTATGCACTGTAACTACCACCATCACCACCACTACTACTACTGCTGCTGCTATTATTATTATTATTAGTAGTACTAGTAGTATAGTAAAGAAGCGTAAACGCTGTATTATTGTGTATTGTATTATTATTATTATTATTATTATTATTATATTGTATCATGTGTTCCATACATGAATTAGCATAATAGCTGTTGCCTATTGGAGGTGTTGTGTAGTTTAAATGGACAATACACAGCCTTATAATTGTCAGATTTCGCATTGTCCATTGAATCTGCAGACGCGTCACACGGTCTTTAAATATTTAATTAACATTTAATGAATATTTATTTAAATAATTTCATAAAGATTTTGGGACTAAATTATGAATTTAATTGAAAGTATATAACGTTTCTTTGTTAGTTTATGACTGTGACTAACATTTAAATGGCTGTTGTACAACTTTTACGGAAAAATAGTACGCTATGGGTCATATAAATAACATCAACGACTTTGTCACGTGAGTGTTAATAGAGCAGGCTAGGAGCGAATCTGGTCCGAAATCTGAGCACTAATAGGCTATTTAGGCCTGTTTATGCTGATAACTGTGATCATGACTGGTATGGTACAGTGTATAGCATGTGTACGTTTTTAGGCGGGGATTTGCTTTATGTGTTTTGTGTGTTGGTTTTGTCTGAGTTAGTATAACAGTCATTTATTCTTTAAAACGAACGATTTGACCAATGTTTTACAATTTCTTAAAATGTTAACATTGTAAGAGGAGACCCAACAAGGGAAAAATGAGCATGGATGAGCATGGTCATGGAATAAAATCAACTAAATTATTTTGCTTTTAAATGACTTTCGATGACTTTGCCATTATTTCTATATGGAAATGTGATTTCATATCAGCACTCATGAAAAGATTAATTGCAGAAACCACAAATCATGAGCTAATCAAAATCACTTTAAGAACAGCACTGATTTAATGGTCAGACAATAGATAAGCTCTCGAGCCACTCGGCTCAGCCCGTTTCAGACAATAGTTGGGCGCGCAAGTGAGGATAATCCTCACTAATTGTTTATCGGCGACATCAAGCTCTCACAGAGGCTGAAACCCAAACACCCACACCTACTTGTCAAAAAACCCTAAGGACCTGTTAAGCCGTGATCTTTGATGCCCATCGCGCTATAACATGCAGACACTTATGCCGACAAGCCATCGTTTTTGAATGGATTTATGGCGCAGCACTCAAACAACAGCTCAGCGCCCGAGGCGTTTTAGAGTTGTCTATTAGGTGACAAAAAATTTATTTTGCGGTAGAAAATTCCAGAGAGGTGTTATGGTGTAGCAACGGGACTCAGTTGTCTATGGTCAAGAAAATCAACTGAGCTTACCTTGCGCCGAAAGTTTGTCATTTTGGTTAAACACAGCGAGAAACTCAGGTGTGGTTAATTAAGTCAGCCTGGTGGCATCGTGCATTGTAGCTCAAATAAAATGCAACTTTTAGACAACAATCTACCCATAACTTTTCGATATCTTTATAACCACTGTTATGTTTGTAGCACAGCGAAAAGTGCATTGACTAATATGCATTGTGGCTGGGAAGATTTCAGCAACGATGTCCTCTGACCCTTTTCATTAAGGTCGCTCCTGGGCCAGTATTCGTGAGGAATTTTGCAGGCTGATAAGTCGGGTAATAAAACATGATAAATAACAGAGAAGTTGGCGCGGTCCTCAACCCAGACGTCCGAGTGTGTGTTTGAAGCACTGACGCCATGCTCGCCGCCCGTTCATTAAACCATCACATACACTACTGGCATCAAAGGAGACCAAGGTGTGACTCCTTACATGTCATTAGCAAAACCATGAGGTGTGGATTGAGAAAAAAATGAAATAAACAGACTTATGAGTGGGCTAACCTAACAGGGAGTGTTTAATAGTAACTAAACTACTACACAGCAAAATCCTGAGTGTTTATCCAACCACATCCATATAATTCAACACTCATAGTGTTGATTCAATACTGGAGATTTTGTTTTGTAGACTTGTTGCCTTGAAGAAATGCACTTCAGTTTGCTGTCTATCTAAACGAGTTGTGGTTTACATGCTACAATTTTTCTTATGTATCTATATAGTCACTCATTGATTTAACTGTGTTCATGTTGGAAACCATATTAAGGACTGTTGAAGTAAGTGAATGCCCTCACAGAAGACTTTAACACACCTCCATCATGGGATGTATTAGAAAAGTGTAATTTTGGAATATTTACAGACTATGCCGGTGGTTGCTAAACCTTTTGTGGCCAGTGACCCTTTTAGTACTTAGTATTTGTTTTGTAAATGTAAAATGTTGCAATAATAATAATAATAATAATAATAATAATAATAATAACTAGATGTGCAGTTCCTGAAGGAACTACAAACGTGCTTGAACATGTGCATCCTGTTGGGAGTGTGTGTGTTTGTACTTATGTGTCCATGTTTGTATGTGTGTGTGTGTGTTGGAGAGAGGCGCACAGGCTAGTCATGACAGAGGGAAAAACGTCTGTCCATATAGTTATGTCTTTTTACACACAGACATAAATACTTCTGTCATTTATTCATGTATATATTTAATTATATATAGATCCCCCTGTCTATAAGACTCCGTCCCTTTTGTGTGTGTGTGTCAGAGTGTCTCAAGTCTCAACTTTCACTTACTCCTTTTAATATATGCAGCTGTTTGTGGAAAACCACAGTTTGAACAAACGCTCATAACTATCACTTCACCAAAGAGATCGTATGAGAGAGGACCCCTTGGTGATTGTTGTCATGTCATTATGTGGAAAGAGCAGAAGATGCTCGAGATATGACTGGTTGAAAAGCCTGAGAAATCGGAAAATGAATTTTCGCGGCCCTTAATTTAACACTGAAGTCAATGGTGTTTCTAGGTGGCAGTATACGGATTTTAGACAAGATTGACCGGGGAAAAACAGCATTTAACTGAAAAATCACTGTGAGCTAGAGTGGAGATGACATGATCCACTCTAGCTGCTCTCTATAGAAATGAATGGAGTAAAATTAAAAGAGTGATAGAAAGAGAACGATGAGTGCAGTACTTTGAGTTGACAGGCCCTGGTGGCCTCAGGTCCAAGCCTTTTGATTTTCATGGCTGTAGCTTGAAAAATGAGTTATGGCAGTTTGAAAAACTGCAGAAGAGGAATAAAAATAGAGGGCTCTTTCAAGCAATCTAATAACAACACATTTTATTTATAGTTATAGTTTTATTCTACATTTTATGTTTAATCATTTGGCAGTTAGCTTTATCCAAAGGTACTTGGAATTTAGCAATGCAGTGGTGTTCATATTGATTAACTTTCTAACATCTAATAACATGAAACTGAATGTTATGACTTTGAAATAAATAACAAGTTTATGTTAATGAACTTATTCTAATAGGTCACTGCCACAAAGTCATTCACATGGGACTTGTATAGTGGACAATGCACAAATTCTAAGCCAAAGGGTCATTTCAGCATTTGAGGACAATCTCTGTCCTGTTAACATTATAGTGAATAAAATACACATAGTTTACCAATACATAAGACCAACTGCATAATTATTAAAAATTAAAATGCATAAACAGTATTTTCTTTCTTTTTTTTTTAAATATAAACAATTTGAAAAAAATATGAAAAATATGAAAAGTGCAGACGTATGTCCTTGGGCTTAATCAAGTTTCAACAATTAGCAGTTTTTACTTTAAAATGAACTACTAACCAAATACTGAAAACACTGTTTGAAAATTAAAAATGTTTTTACTTTACTCATAAAATGATTTTAAAAATATTTTTTTTCAGTGCACAATTAGTGAAAAAATATCATTTCATACCTGTCCTCAACTTTCTGTCAACCCTGTTATGATGAGGGAAAATACCCCAGGAAATTGTAATCTGTCATTAATCATTTGGCTTTACCAATATTGACAAAATGATTTAAGTACTAAAAATTGAAGAGGAATATTAAGTAAACGGGCAACACCATATCCACCACCCTTCACCTGGCACCCTGTCTGTCAGAAACTTTAAAAATGAGTTTAAATTATTTTAAAGTTCTAATATGTCACAGTAGAATAAACTGAAATAAAAATTCTTCACTGACATTTAATGCCACATAATCCAACAATGTCAACCCTGTTTACACTGTGTCAACCCTGGTTAATCACTGTCGATCCTGTTATTTACAAATATTTAAGAAAGTAAAATGGTTTACCAATATTGACAAAATGATTTAAGTACTAAAAATTGAAGAGGAATATTAAGTAAACGGGCAACACCATATCCACCACCCTTCACCTGGCACCCTGTCTGTCAGAAACTTTAAAAATGAGTTTAAATTATTTTAAAGTTCTAATATGTCACAGTAGAATAAACTGAAATAAAAATTCTTCACTGACATTTAATGCCACATAATCCAACAATGTCAACCCTGTTTACACTGTGTCAACCCTGGTTAATCACTGTCGATCCTGTTATTTACAAATATTTAAGAAAGTAAAATGGTTTACCAATATTGACAAAATGATTTAAGTACTAAAAATTGAAGAGGAATATTAAGTAAGCTGTCATCTTATTAAACAGATTGAATGCAATTTTATCTAAAGATTAAGAGACCCAGATGTGTGTTATTTAATTGGGGACAAATAAAGGGATATACAAAGTGTTTTTATGCTACTAATTAACTGCAAAATATTCCTTTTATATAGCCATATATCCAAAACAGGGTTGACATATGAACCCAAAAAAAAAACATTTTCAATTTGTAATTTATTTTAATTGTTTAACATGCTGAGATAGCACAGTAGGTTTTTCTAATAATTAAAGACGTGTCTTATTTAATGTATTTAAGCAGAAATAGCAAAATCTGAAACTTTTTTTTTACAACATTTTCAAAAACATGAATGTCCTCCAATGCTGAAATGAACCCTGAACAGATTTTAAAAAGAAAAGCCAATAATTGTTGATACGGCCACTAGACAGTTAAAAATCATAATGTGTCGTGCATTAATAATTAAAAATTGGGAATCACTGGAAACATGCTGTGGTATGAGAGAAATACCATTTCCAACATACAAACTCAAAAACTACTGGAAAGACTCAAGTTTAAATCTACCTTTTTTCATTATTGATTTGATATATTACTTTAGTAGTTAAAAGGCATTGTGAAACTCTCCAAGCATCTCCAAGGTTATGTTTCATTGCCCACTGAGTGGCTTTGTGATGTGATATAGGAATGATGGGAATGGAAGATAAAAAATATTATACTAGCTACTACTGAAAGCTTGATTTACAATTCCTTTTACAGACCCAGTGGCAGTATGGCACAGCATGTAGTGTTACCCTCTCACAGCTTCAGGATTCCTGGTCTGACCCACAAAACATTCCAGTACATGCATGGACTATGACAAACTGTATAAACTGGCAATACTTTAAAACGAAATGCAACTGTCGGTCATTATAAGGTACAAGCAACTTATTAATTTCCTAATTCTAATAAATGAGACTTTTTAAAGACATTTGGGCTAGAAATGAAAAGATGAATATGAAACATCAGAACTTTAGCTTTCATTTCATTTCTTTATATTAACATTCCAGAACATGGAATTTTAGATGTCAGTTCACCTACAATTAACATCAGTAACTTTTAATATTTCGGTGCATATCCCTTGCTTACAATGCCATTGAGGCCACGACCCACTGACATCAACAAACTGTTGTCTTCTTTTTGTATGATACTTTTCCAAGCTTGTACCATGGTGTCTTTAAGTTTCTCCATTTAGTCTCTTTTTCAGAAGGTGAAATGCATACTGAATTGGGTTAAGGTGTAGTTACCCAGTATAAAATCAATTGCATGTCCTTCTCTATTTTTATTATATTGCTATATGATGAAGTCCCCCTAGTTAGATTATATGTATTTCCCTGTAAATGGGCAGAAAGAATGTTTCTGTAGATGTCTGTATTCATAATACTTCTGCCATCATAAGTTTCATCAGTAAGATTAGTGAGCCCCTTCCAGAAGCAGTCATGCAAGCCCATACTATGACACTCAGCTACCCTACTTAACCAATGAGCTTGTATGTTTTGATCAGATCCTTACTTCCCCAACACTTTGGCATTTCCATCACTTTGGTAGAGGTTCGTCTTAAATCCAAAAACTTTGTGGCTTTTTGTTGTATTATTTTTTAAATTAAGCCCATTTTGATCTTTTCATTTTTACTGCTGATGAGTGGGATGAGTGGTTATCTTGTGGTATGGTTTTCATAAGGTTTTCAACTAACAATGGATTGTGACATCTTAATCTTGCACCTCTAGAGGTTGTTGGTGTTGCCATTGACTTGTTTTTCGGTTTTCCTTCAAAGCTCTCACACTGTTTCTGTCAGTAACTCCTGTTGTTTTCTTGGTTAACCTGTTCACTGTACAGTTAGTCAACAGTGGTTTCATTAAATTGTTTCATTGCTATAGCTAGTGCTTGTGCAATGGCTTTGATTTTCCTAAATCATTCAAGACTGAAAATTACTGAAGCATTTAAGCACATATTAGTGTGGGTTTTAAAAATTAGTCACCACATTATTGTGTGTGTGTTCATTTGTCTTTATTTCATGAAGATTTTTATTTAGAAAACTGCTATTAATTGAATTGGTTATGTTCAGACTATATTATGTCACTCCATGTCTTTTTCCAAAGGTGACTTCAATCACCATAGCAATCATGCATCACAAGGGGCAGTAGTACCCACTAAACTTATAGATAGAAATAGAAAACAAAAATAGTTAATATTTGATAAAGTGCCATCAAAGGAGCATGTGTTGTGCTTGGCCTTCCTCTTCTCCATCAGGCTAGGGGCTTGTATCTCCTTTTCTCTCCTGTTCAATAGCTGAGAAACAAAGTGAATTTTGTCTGTATTAGTAAGTACAGTGGCACAGTCCCTGTATTTTGGCCAGGAAACATTATAATAAATATGATTATTATTCATTTTCTATAGAGGATGACAATTTAAAGGAAAAAAACAACACTGTGTCTTAGTAAATTGTTGGGAAAAGTCCCTGGAACTCTACTGGAGGATATTCCCTCATTTTCTGTTTTGATGATGTTGGGGAAGAGCATTGTCCAACACCCTGGTCCATTTCACATAGGTGTTCATCTGGGCTGTGATATGGTGACTGTGAAGGTCAAAGTTTTTCCACATAATTCACACTCACCAAACCATTCAGTGAACCATCATGTCCTATGGATGGGGCATTGTCATGCTGAAAATGGCTACTCCCATGAGAACAGAATTGTTTCAGTATAGAAATTAAATTGAATAGTCATAAGAGTGTTCAACTGAGCTGCAGTGATGCTTCATTCTAAGAAGATAACTGAAGACAAACAGTGCCAACCAAATAATTGACACCATGACACCACCCCACCCATCCTTGGAGGTGGGATTCTGTTTTTTCCTTTAATTTGTATTACTTAAATATGCCAGAGTCTGTGCTGCATTGCTGATAGAGAATTGTGGCAGAGGTTATACTGACACCTATCTGCTGACATGAGAGTATGTAGGTATGTGGGCTAGATTGCTGCAGAGTGCAGACTATGTTAGTGTAAGATAGGTGCTTGTATGAAAAAGAAAGCAATGGAAGAAGCTAGATTAGTTTTAAATTATAAAGAAGGAAGCTAAAGTGTAAGAATAGATAATTGCAGCTGAAGAGCGAAATCTATAGCAGAGCTCTGCACCACACCCCAACTAACAGGACATACTGCATGCTGTTCTCTGAAATTTACTTATTTACTCACTCTCTTTGGTGGGCAATGGGTTCTTCTCTTTTGTCTCTGTCTTCTTCAGCTTGGTTTTGTCAAACCTGGCAATCTCTGTGAGATCTGGCTTGTCAGACATGCTAGCTGTCAACAGAGGTAGAATATTTTTTATTAGATTGCAGAGCTTTGACCTTGCTTTGTATCCATAAAGCAACTTAAAATGTCACCCAGTGGCACTGAAAATGTGTCTTCTTCTTATGTCTATAATTCAATTTTATAATCTGGCTAGAAATTATTTCAATAAATAATAGAGTAATGGAATAATATAGTTTTGGGATCTGCTTTGTGATGTATGTTATACATGGCTAAAAGCACGTCCCTATAAGCACATATCTTTACATGATCTCACAACAAAACTACTGCATCCATCTTCCCATATGTGCCTTACATATATCTCTAGTCTCCTTTATTCATGCCACCAAATGCTGTTTAGTCAGACCCCACACCCTTTGCTGCTGCAGTAGTGATTAGATCAGCTACATAGTGGAGTCTGTCCTTAGAGCAGGGAGCTGAAACCTGCTCATTGCCTCTCCTCCATATTATCTGCCTTTATCCCTCTTCCCTGCCGTATGTCTGCCTTACTCTCAACTGACTGCAAATGAATGGATGTTTTCCTGCACATGCAATCTTAGGTCCCTGATTGTATGCATTTTTTTTCTTTCTTGCACATTAACATATACAGATATCAGTATAAAATGAATAGAAATGGCCTTACCGTATTGTGCAAAAAGGGTTGTTTTCAAAGCCTCCAGGAGATAGATTGCGATTGTGTGTGTGAAGTGTTTGCTGGCGTCTGTGCCTCTGCATCTCAACCAGGGTGTGCATTTATCAGAGAGAGAGAGAGAGAGAGAGAGAGAGAGAGAGAGAGAGAGAGAGAGAGAGAGACAGAAAGAGAGAGAGAGAGAGA
>JAOVVF010000036.1:20763211-20786543 GCA_028565595.1 Duopalatinus emarginatus | reverse complement strand
ATATTCGATACTCTGATAGTGAGGAACACATTACACAGTGTTTCATACAGATTGCTTCATCCTAGCAGAATATTTGGGGCCTCTTTTGAGTGAATCTCCTTGTACCAAGTGTTGAATCAAACATTTTTATTTTTAGAAACGAAATAAATATCACTGTTTCGAATAAAATTAATAGTTATCAACAGTCTTAATACTTTCAGAAATCTAAAGTTAAAAAAGGCATAAAGTAGGTTATTAAAGTTTGGGCCAAGTTTTGTATTGTTTGCAGGTCAGTGCATGTTTGATAGACTCGTCTCTGGAAATAAAATGGTGAAATGAACACCCTATCTTCATAAAATTTTTCACTTTTGTGGTGATTTAATCCCATTAGGCATTCAGTTGGTTTACGTTCATTGTCATTTGGCAAGTCCCTGTGCTCTTTTAATGCAGGCATAGCCATCCTATTCCAAAAAGGATAAACTTATTGTGTTGATTCATAATGATGCTTCCCTCTAAGGGGCCAAGTGTAAAGTATAAAAGAGCCACTACTTTTTGTCAGCCATCTCTATATTCTGAGGTTATCAGAAATGAATATTTAATGCTGCTTTTTTTAAATAAAATAAAACAAACCTTTTCTAAGGGAGGATAACTGTTTTTTTGTGTACCTTCACATTGAACCTTGCTACTCTTTGGCCAAGATTATTGAAAAAGTCTAAATAAATGTGCTTTGAACATACTGTATATTTCTGTCTCTGTAGGAATATAGTACACAGAGCTGCCATGACCATTTATTTCTGCCCTGGCAGGAAATCCCACTTCTTCTTCTAGAATGAATCCCTGTGCACTTTTTATTCTCATGTATGTTGAGTTTAAACCAGCTGTCGACCCTAAGTGTGCCACCTCCAGCCCCAGCATCCAGTCAGCTGTAGTGGTCCTATAATAGCCTCACCTGTCACTGGGTTTTAATGTAAAACTAATTTCAACTGCATACTGCAGACTATCTTTAAGACAGACAGTGAGATGTACTGATAAAGAAGCTTCCTCTTCTTCCCTTTTTTCATTTCTTTTTGGCAGCTTTTTATTGCCCTGTCCTCAGAATGAGCTTGTGTGTTTTGGGCTATTGTGAAGGCTGGGCTTTTGATGTATGTCTCTGTGACTTGCTGATGGTTTTATCTGCTGGAAGCTCTAAGGGGCTAGGGCTGCAGGGCCATTAACTTTCTGTGACTAAGAGAAACCATATTGCAGGAATCCATATTACCAACCTCCTGTTGCCTAGATACAGCCCTGCACCATTCCTGGGTTATTTTAAGCCCTTTAAGGAAATGCGTGTTTGTGGAGGTCTTTGTGTGTTTGCATGTGATATCAATGTGAATTCTGATACCACATACAGAACAGTATTGTGTATATCACTCTTGTTTACTGTTTGGCAGTGGTGGCTTAATGGTTAAGGCTTTGGTTTACAGTGACATGTGGTACACAAATTTTGTGCTGAGATCTATCTATCTATCTATCTATCTATCTGCTGGCTGTTATATAATGTTGTACTTGGTACATTAATTTTTATACTAGGTGTAAAAAAAATATATGTATTCAACTTGGATAAGTTGTGTTACCCCAGCCATTTAAATCTTGATCAAGAAGCACTTTAAAGTCAGGTGTAAATACTTGTACTGTAAGAGGCTGCCCATTTGCCTTGTATGCACCCAAAATCAGTGAGCCTTGCAATTTGTGATGCATTTCTATGTGCCCAGGTGTGTGTGTGTGTGTGTGTGTGTGTGTGTGTGTGTGTGTGTGTGTGTGTAAATGTATATAGTCGCATGTACAGCTAACTATGAGCAACAGGAACAAACACACTGGACCCTGTTTACACAAACATTCCCAGCATGTACCGGGCAGAGCCCTGCCCCCAGATCACATCACTGTTATGTTAATTTCAGCAGACAGACCACTCTTTAGACAGTCCTAACCGTGAGGCAGGTAGGAACTTGGCCAGCAGGGACCATCTCTGCTCTTCAGGACTGTTTTGAGCAGACTGAATGGCCAATGTTTAAGGAGGCTGCAACGTACAGCAACACCACAGACTTAGAGGAGTACATTTCATTGGTGATCAGTTACATCGGCAAGTGTAAACATGATGTGACTGTCTCCAAGACCATCACCACACATGCCAACCAGAAGCCGTGGATGACTGCAGAGGTGCATGCTCTGCAGAAGGCGCAAGACTGTTCCTTTAAAGCAGGAGACAAGGCAGCCCTAAGAAGAGCAAGGGCCAAAGGTCCCAGGCCATCAGAGAGTCTTCGCCGACATCATCAACATCTCCCTGAGCACTGCCACTGTTCCAACGTGTCTTAAGACAACCACCATCATACTCGGGCCAAAGTCTTCAGTGTCCTGCCTCAATGATTATCGTCCCGTTGCCTTCACACCCATCATCATGAAAGGCTTCGAGAGGCTTGTCATGAGGCACATCAGGACCCTGCTGCCTCCTTCAGTAGATCCCCTGCAGTTTGCATACCGCCCCAACTGCTCAACAGATGACACCCTATCCACCACCCATCAGCTGGCGCTCACCCACCTGGACAATAAGGACACTTATGTTCGAATGCTGTTCATAGACTTTAGTTCAGCATTCAACACAATCATTCCTTATCACCTGATTACACTTCTGTCTGCAATTGGATACTGGACTTCCAGACTGGTAGACCTCAGTCAGTCCAGATCAGATGCAACACCTCCAGCACCAGCCCCCCCAGGGTTGTGTGCTCAGTCCATTGCTGTTCACATTACTGACTCAGGCCTGTGCAGCAATGCACAGCTCGCACCACATAAACAAGTTTGCAGATGACATGACTGTGGTGGGTCTCATCAGCAAGAATGGTGAGTCAGCAAACAGAAAGGACGTACAACGGTTAACGGACTAGTGTAAAACCAACAACCTGTCTCTGAATGTAGACAAGACCAAAGTGATGGTTGTTGGTTGTTGGAGGAACTTTTATCACACAGGCTTAATTACATACTGCCCCTCCAGGATTATATTTTTTTATGAAATAAAATAAAAGTTTCAATTTATATATATTTTTAAAATTAATATATGTGATGTCTATAGCCATCTCAAGTATATAAAACAGATATATTTCCTGTCAATATGGTGGCCATCTTGCTACACTTAAATGAGTCATTTAACCCACTTACATTTTAGATGTAGTCTTTCTTTAGCACTTTTAATAAATGTTTGGTGCTGGGTTTTCTTTTTTCCACATGTAAGTAAATTTAAACTGATTGCTCCAAGGCTATAACTTTACTTAGCTCATCTGTCAACACCTCCATTGTCTCTATGCAAATATAAATTGATATACCTTTTTTCTTTTAGTAGTAGGACAAGTTTGATTGGGCAAAGCAGGATATGCTGCCTGATGTACAAGGATCAGGGAAAGCTGTGAGCCTTTTTCAAAACAACCTTGACCATCTGTCACCAACTGACCAAAAACAAGTCAGAAAGCATCAATCACATTAACAGCTAACAGCACAGCAAAGGAGAACACTCTTATCTAGACATGTACACTTATAAGCAAAGAAGGAGAGTGGGAAAATACTGGCTTTTCCAGGGTGAGTCCTTTCAAGGGAAGTTTATCAATCAGGCATATATTTGTGATTATGTTTACAAAACTAAATCTGTGACATATAGCAAATATAGCTTTAAAAACTAAGGCTTGACATGTCAATGTATATGCAAATAAGGGCACATGTCCAAAATTGTTTACTGACTTGTCAAAATGTCATTTGCACAAAATGTCAAATGCACAAAAGTGTATGCAAATTAGAGCACAAATTAGGGTGACAATATTAATAGCAATTAAATGGAAGGTATAAGTAAATCAATATTGACTAGTCAAAATATAATTTTTGCATGTGAAAAAAATGTACTGTAATGTGAGGTTTGTTTGATAGATATCTTAATTTAATATTTCGGACAATAATATTTTATATAATAATTATCTGGAACGTCTTGACAGCTTGACATACAGACACAGCTATGTAGTTTCTTTCATAATCCAAGTCTGTTAAGTGATGCGCAGGACCCCCAGAAGACCCCAGGTAGAGAAATGCAAAGGGGCCCTCCTATTAATTTTTTCTATTTGTCATCAATGTATTACCCAGATGCCTTTTTAATATATCAAATGGGATGAGCTAATGCTTGGGAATTGTCTAAAGATATGAGTATGCACACTAAATATAATGCTAGCCAAGCAGAATTACACATTCTACCAAGTAAGCTAGATAATATTTAACATTATGTGCTCCAGGAAGGTAAATTTACTTCGTTTAAAATAAACGTGCACAGGAAAGATATGTAATACCTAGTGTAGCATTGTACATTTCCATAAGAAGTTTTGGATGAGTTCTGAGCTTTAAAATGTTACTTTTTTGAGGACTAAGTATTGGCATTCGGGGACACCCTTAAAACTCAGAGCCCAAAGCAATTGCCTGCCTTCCCTGTCTTCTAGCAATGCCTCTTCCTCCGAGACATAAAATAAGCACTGCTGGATGGAATATGAAATAATGGCAATATTGAAATATGTAGATAAAATATTTGTTAGCATTATGATGGCTACTGCTTCAGCATAATTACAAAGCTTAGCTGTATTGACCTTTTTCTGGTAGTCATATTTACAAAATACCTTAATGCTAGTTTAACCCTGCACTCAAACTTAGGTCTTATAGGTCCAGTCTACTAGTAGTTCCTCAAAGGGCAATTGACATCATTTAGTCCTATGCACACCATATTGTTAAATATTATCTCCTTGAACTCCTTCAACTTGTTTCATGTAGAGGGGTTTAATCCATGTACAGGCCACTTTTAGGGGCAGCCATAGGCTTGTGGTTAAGGAGCAAGCCTTGGAACCTAATCCCTACAGTCAACAAGACTTGACTGAAGTGCACTTGAGCAAGACACCTAACCCCCACTGCTCCCCACGTATTGTGAATAGGGGCTGCCCACAGCTCTGGGCATGTGTGTTCACTGGTGTGTCTGTGTGTTTCACTGGAGGATGGGTCAGATGTGGAGGCCAATTCCACTGCACATGGGTCAAAAAGTAGTTCACATTTATTAAACAATGAGATTTCAGAAGTAAAAATGCCACTAATTTTTCTATAATAAACACACACACGCACACAGAACATGCTGACTCTGTGAAATTCTCTCTCTACTGTGGCACATGTCCTCTCCTCCTTTGTCGCTTCTCCCCATCACTGCAACAGACAACATTAATTAGAACAATTGATCACAGCTGAGCTTCTTTACTACTGTTTACTGCCCCAGGTCTCTCTCTATTCACAAAACCAGCATGCTGCCATGCCCCTTTGCCACATCAGTATTGTATAAGGAGATGGTGTTGCAGATAAGGAGATGGTAGTGAGCATGCTGTTTGTTTTACTAATTTCTTACTATTTTTTTTTTAAATAATTTAATTGTTTACTCATTGTTTTACTCATTTCCATTTTCATGCACAGTGTGAGTACAACTGAGCAAAGCAATACAGGTTTAACATACAAACCTATCTTCCCTCAACCCAGATGAAGACCTTCAGAAATAGAATAATTTAAAAATTACATAAGTTCAGTGGTTATGTTGTCAAATACTTGTCACTTATGCATTTTCTTTTTTGTTGGGTCTGTACTTTTATCTTTTTTGTTGAGCGTTGCTGTATATTTTTCTCATTTAAAACACACACATTATTTATTCAATTCAATTTTATTTGTATAGTGCTTTTAACAATAATAATTTTATTTCACGAATAATAATCTGGGCATTCCATTATTTATTATTTACAGACCCCTAGGGCCGTAGAGGTTATCAAACCTCTACCCTTCATTTCCAAGATCCTAGGAAAGGTTGTAGCGCAGCAGTTCATACCTGCATAGAAATAACATTTTTTAAAATTGTCAGTCAGTACAGCGCTGGTTAAACTTGTGAATGACCTGTTACTGGCCTCTGATCAGGGTTGTGTCTCCATGCTTTTTTGCTTGACGTAAGTACAGCTTTTGACACTATTGATCATGCTATTCTTCTCCATAGGCTAGAAAATTTTGTTGGACTTAAGGGAATAGCCTTGTCCTGGCTCAGATATTATTTGAGTGACTCGACAGTAAGGTAATGTTTGGTGTTCCACAAGGTTCTGTTTTAGGCCCATTATTATTTCCTCTATATATGCTACCTCTGGCTAATATTATTTGTAAACATGTTATCAGCTTTCACTGTTATCTGATGATACACAGTTATATTTATTAGCAAATCCGGATGAGAGACACCAGATTAGTAAAGTTGAGGAATGTGTAAAGGACATTAGACAGTGGATGGTGAACATTTTTCTTTTACTAAATTCTGATAAAACAGAAGTACTAGTATTAGGACCACAGGGAGCTAGAAGTAAAGTTTCTGATTCCCTATTAACTCTGGATGGTCTTTCAGTTACACTAGAACCAAAAAATATGAACCTATCACCTCCGTCTTATCTACGCTGCACTGGCTCCCGGTCACATTTCTCATTGACTATAAAATACTACTACTGACTTATAAAGCAGTGAACAGTCTCCCACCACAGTATCTTAGCGATCTTCTACTTTCTTATGATCCACCATGCCTACTTCGATCAAAAGGCTATTTGCTGATACCTTAAATTATGTGGGCTACATTATGTGGGCTACACCAGGGGTGTTCATTTATAGAGCCCCACATCTATGGAACAGCCTTCCAATTGTTGTTCGTGTGTTCGGGACAGTCTTTAAGTCTAGGCCAAAAACATATTTGTTTAGTCAAGCATATTCTTCATAGTTTTCCACAGCCCAAGGCACCGAGCTGGAGGGTTCATGGTCATAGAGTGCTGTCGATTCCTGTCACTTTGGTTTGATTACTTCGCAAACTTGCCTGATCCACTCTGACCCCCCCTATCTACTCTCACTTCCCCCTCATCTGACCCAATATGCACATGAACAGTCTATAGAACACCATAATGGACAGATGTAGAAACCACAAATTAGATTACAGACTTTAATTAATTCTCTGGCTGTGTCACCCAAATGAGGATGGGTTTTCTTATCAGTCCTCTCAAAGTTTCTTTCTCTTGTCATCTCAGGGAGATTTTCCTTGCCACTGTCACCACTGGCTTGCCCATCAGGGATAAAATTTCTGTGTAATGTATAACCCTTTCTGTTATTTCTGTAAAGCTGCTTTGGGACAATGTCCATTGTTAAAAGCACTATACAAATAAAATGTAATTGAATTGAATTTAATCAAAATATATAATGTGTATTCAAAGTATTAAACTACACACTAAAATGCATACAAAACCACTTTGAAGAAAATAAGACTCATAATTTGTAATGCTTTATGGATTAAGCAGATTATCACACCCCCCCTCCCCCCCAAATTTAATACAATACTGTACCCCATTTCAATTAATTTTGCTTTGAAATAATTCTAATAACCATCCTCTCAAAAATAAAAAGAAGAAAATGCATGACACATGTACCTGCAGGACCAACATAATCGTAAAAGTGGGTGGTCACTTCTTCCCTAATTCCTTTTATTTCTTTTTTTTTTCCTTTTATTTTTATTTATTTATTTATTTATTTTTACTGTAGTGTGACTATTTGTCATGCTGTGTTTTTCAGTGTGCAAATTTACCACTCTAAAGAATGTTTGCCTCTTGCTACTTTTAAAGGACTAATCGTTCTACAGAAGGTTCTGGACATAGCAGCAGAGCGGAACTGGCTGGTGACCTCAGTGAATGTGGAGACTATGACTGAGGCATCATTCCTCAAAGTCTTTCAGGACTTAGACAACAGGAAGGAAGGCCAGATCATAATTGATTGTGAGCTAGAGCGCCTCAGCTCGATCCTGAAAAAGGTAACCAGACTTTCTTTCTAATAGTGCGAAAAGGGACAGTACCACTTGCTGAAGTGGACCAAAAGGCAAAAAAAAATGTTGTCATGTAGCGAATTAAATGAATAAGGAATTTTCCATTTCTGCATTTCTTTTTTCCCCTCACAGGCCTGTATGCTATTTTAAAATCAAATTAAATTCATTTGAATGCAAATAGTTTACAAGAGCCTGTGACTATGGGTATAAGATAATGGTTGGCAAAAGATCATAAACCTGCCAGTGTCATTTGGAGCTGGCGTTTTCCTCATAACCCCTTTCACTTATTTGGACCCAGAGTAGGAAGCTTTCCAAAACTCTAATTAACAAATCCTCACATTCTAGAGATTTTTCTTCCAATCCTTTTAACTTTTGTAATTTGTGGAGCAGTTATTATTATTGTTATTATTATTATTGTTGTTATCGTTGTTGTTGTTGTTGTTGTTTGTTTGTTTGTTGATTGCTTGAGGGATTCACTGATTGACTGATTATTGGATTACTTAATAAATTAGCACTTTTTTTAATGTCAGTATAGGGAGAATCGAATTTTAATTTAAGTGTCAAGTTTGATTTGACTTTGTTTGGCCTTGAGGAGGCCTGCAGGGAAAGCTTTCTGCTGAGGTCATTATTAATAACTAATGCCACTGTCTGTTATGCCCTCAAGCTAACATATGCTCTTTTAATGTTACCTTAAAGACTCAAGATTGACTCAGCATCTATGTATAAATTCATTTATCAATTCATCTTTAATAATCATTTTATCCTGGTCAAGGTTGAGGATCCAGTCACCACTATGTCTACACACATTCATTACCACTAGGACACAGATTGCCTTAGATCTTCATAGATCTTAAAACTGTTTGAAGAAGCTTCTTTTTTTTGTGTGTCTGCACCACATGGTATAAGAAGGGTCATAGATCTTAGAATGCATTTTTGATAGACTTTTTTTACCTCCTATGTGGCAAAATTTGTTTGGTTCAGGAAATTGAGTAGTTAGGGGGCAGGCTTGGGAAAACACAACTCTGTTGTGCAGTTCTTTGGGTTAGACATGATCCCCTCCCACCTCAATATTGTCTAAGTATGCTGTAGTGTAAGCACTTATGCTGCAGCACAACGCGAGATGATGGCCACAAACCCAGAAGTGGCCACTGAAGACCACACACCCCCCCTTGCTGGAGTTCTAGTGCACTTGTTTCCAGACTGTAATTGTCCCGCCAAACGGAAGCCAGGGCTTCCTGCCAACTTATGCATAAAAACACCAGACTTCCAAGGGCACGGTATGAAATATTGGAATTCCCTCGTGAACTGTACCAAGACACTGTTTCCATGTTTGCTATACCATGTTTGATTTCTATAATTGTTATTTGTTTCCTCATTCTGCTAGAATGTGGACAATCAGCTCTTAAAGCTTATGTGTTTGAAGCAGAAAAATTGTGATAACTAGACAACCGAGTCAGAGGATCTCTAAGACTGCAGTCTTGTGAGTTGTTTCTGGTGGTTCCTGGTTCCTAGTGGTTAATACCTACCAAAGGAGTCAAACAAAAGAAACCTGGTGAACCTACAACAGGGTCCTTGAAGCCCCAGGCTCACTGATGTTCAAGGGGTGAAGGCTAGGCCATTTGGTCTGATCCCACAGAAGATCCACAGAAGGATCAGTTGTCACTTGTCTGTCTTAATGCCAGATACTACTTCACACCTCCTTGTGAGGTCTTGTAAAATCCATAAATGCTTGCCTCAACATGTTTAAATGTTAAGGCTGATCATTGTATCCCATCCCTTGACAGATACCACTGTCATTCTGTAATGTTTTAATGCATATGTAATATTGTATTGGCTGACATTTTGTTATGTTGTGACACAGTGACCTCCATATTTCTTAAATGGAAAAAGTTTGGAACAACCAAGACTCTCTTTAGAACTGGCCACTTTACAAATTAAGAGAGAAGGGCCTTGGTTAGAGAGGTGACCAATAACCCAATTTTAAGTGTCATGTCAAGGAGGAAACCAGGCACTGAAACAAAAGGGTTGGAAGACATTCTGAATCTACTGTGTATATGAATGCATACTTAAATCTTTAAATCTACACACATTCACGTTATTGTTTCCTCGTACATACAACCGCTAATTCTCTATTCTCAAATACACACACATGCATCTTTTCTCTTTTCTTCCCTGTACACACACATCACATACAGATGGGTGTGCTAATATGGGCATTTAATTTAATACCCATGCACACTTTCTCTGCTTATCACTTTCTTTTTTTACATATACACTCTTGTGCAGGGATACACATTTAAGCATATTATGGCTCTGCTAACTTGACTGCTCAGAATGTGCGTCAGAAAAGCAAACAGGCCAGATTGAGGGGTTTGGAATGTTAATGTGTTCCTCCTCCATTAGTGCATGACTCATACTTTTCCAGCACTGGTGCCCTCTATGTTCAACTGGCTTTGTTACTGTTTTTGTCTAACAACAAAGATCTTTCAATCATACTTGTCTTCCTTTGCGAAAATGAATGCATTTCTGTGACTTAAAAACACTAGTGATTGCACTCAATAGTATGTGATGGAAGATGTCAAGCAGATAAATTAGGCACTATTTTTATTAGTTAATTCTGTGGTGCTCTTAAGAGATAGCACAGTGTCCCTTAAAACCCGGTGTTTTTCAATACATGTAAATTTAGCCATTATGTTTTAGTTAAAGGGAAAATTGGACACAGCTATCTGATTTTGGTTGGTTGTTATCCTGTACATGATCAGATTGATCATGATTTCAGATGTGATATTAGTATGTGAAATAATTTGCTTTTACTCTGTTTTCTCATGTAGATTGTAAAGCTGGGGAAAAACATTAAGAGCTATCACTACATTCTGGCAAACCTGGTAAGTTTAAAATGCTTGCTTGAGTTTATAAAAACTTTGCATTTAAAAGGTTGTAGTAGAAGCAGCATAAAGATCATGAGAGCCGAACAACCCTCATGGTTTCAGCAGATGGCCGGCGTCAATAGGTCTAGCTGGATAGGTACCAAAAACCCTTAGGGGGCAATTGAACCTTGCTAGATCTCCCTCAGAGGACACTAACTCCCCTCAGATACAAGGTTTCTTTATGACTCTACAACCCAAAGACCAGGATATGAGAAGACATATTTCTCCTGAATGTGACATCCAATCCATCACATGCCTCGTAGAAAACTCTAACAGACAGAACTTTGTAGGGATTAGAATGAGGCGTGATTTTATTATCCCTACATTAAGGAATTTGACTCTTTACCAGCCTGTATCAGCTAGCTCACCCATGTTATTGGAATGACCCCCAAAGTATTCCTAATGCCATCATTAATGTTTATGTATTTCTTTCTGTCTGCTTGTTTGTTTTTCTTTGCTACCTGGATGTTATCCTGGAAAGTTAGTTTAACTAATTTAAAGTTAGTTAGTTTAAACTTAGTATTTGTTGCTGCATTCAGAAACATAGGACCACCCATATCGGGAGAAGATGACTGGAGCTGTATTTAAGTGTATACATTTATATAGTTAGACGTACAGCCAACTGTGATACCTGTTTTAAAAGTATTAATTTTCACAGATTTCTTTGACCTCTCTCTCTTTCTCTCTCTGTCTCTCTGTGGAGTAGAGGCACACCACATTACACCCCCTGGTCACCTCCACACACACACATCTATGTACACACACACACCCACACCAAAAGGATCAATCACACTTTTCACCCTCCTCCTCCTGATAAGGTTCGGTAAAATCCAAATGGCACCTTATTAAGATTTATGAGGGTTAGGACAAAAGGAAATTCTGGCCCACCTTTAGATTGCAAAGCTGAGACCCTATTGGTATAAAAGTATTAAAACTTAGAAACTCAGGTTTAAACTTTGGTTTTGGTTTATACTTACTCAGCCCTATAAAAGCCCTATAAAAAAGAGCCAACTTTAGAGATACGTTAGTTATTTTCAGAGCTCACAGGAGTTCTTCTCAGGACTCATCAATAGTTCTCGTCAGGACTCATCGAAAGTTCTTGCTCCCCACTTGGGGTTTGCGAGTTCTTCTCAAAGTTCTTTTCAGAGCTCACAGGAGTTCTTCTAAGGACTCATCAAGAGTTCTTCGCCGGGCTCATCGCAAGTTCTTGCCCCGACCGAACACCTGGATGAACCATTCCTGAAGAACCACGAAGCCTAAGCCTCCAGGTCGTTTAAACTTTAATTCGTTCTACCAGATCAGTCAGAATGCACTAGTCGCATTTAGTTCTGTTAAGTTCGCTTAGACGTCTTTACTTATTCATGATAGAAGACAATTCGAATCCACCAAGAGAACTCAGAAAGGCCACTTCTCGAGCGGAGCGTCGAAGGCCTGCAAGAGCTATCTACACACTACAAGCGTATCAGCCGGTTGCCGGCTCAACCCAGACGCGCTCTACAAGCTGGTCCAAAAGTGTGCGACGCGCTGTTTAGATTGAACTAAGCCAGAGCCGTCCTACTTGGTGCAGACTTGCCCTTCTTATCTCGTCACCAGAGACAGGTGAAAACTCGGATCTCGAATCCTCGCTTTACAATCAGGTACTGCACTTCGTTAAGCTCACGTGAAGTCTTGAGTTCTGTAAATTCTCTTCGCTATGGTTGACAAGTAAAGTCATATTAGTAGCCTAAGAATAGTCATCCTTTTTTCCCATAATTAAGGTATGAGTTGTCCTTTGCCTAAACCCTCAGAATTTCCTTTAAGGGCCTCATAGTTAAGACCGGAAAGTCGTGTTACTGCTCACATTAATCTGGTAAACCAGATTTTCACAAAATTTCACCCTACACATCAACATCTCGCATCTACCTGATAATCCTTTCATCTCACTTTACAGTGGTATCCCAATAATACACATATCGATTTTCTTTTATGTTTTAATCAATTTTATCATTTTATTAATAAACATTTCTTCATATTTAATCTAAGGAAGGTGTGTGATTCTCATTTGGTAAGAGATTTCATGGCCTGCTATGATGGACTAGTTCAGATAAAGACTAAAGTAGAGTGCTAAATGAGTTTTTAATTGCTTAAATCAAAATGAAGTAATGCCCCAAATAATTAATAATATTTAAATTGCTCATATCACTACAAGGTTGAGGAAATGGGCATCTAACTGGACATGAAATGAAAACACAAACAGAATCATTGGGATTAGACACAGGGCCTGGCCCATTTCAATATTCCTTGTTCTCATAAACCATATTCCAACATTCATAGACATCTACTACCATGCTTACAGGTAGGCAGCTCCCTTTGCTAGTGTTTCACTGAATTAACCTCACAACACTCCAAGTGAGGTCTGACATTGACATAAGGTCATAACTGACATATCCACCAAGCTACAGCTACACACTCAGTTGCATACTGCTCTTCTCCAACCAAATTGTTCCCCTCATATCTATACAACTTTGGCTGGCCTTTTTCAGCAACTTCTGACAATTCCATTACAGCTGCCCTTAGAACATAGCCTTTAAATGCAAAATCAGCCAGCCAGGATGTGGTATACTTTTCTCACTCTGCTAGCCTAATGTGCCTGTCAATATATGTTCGCGCACCTCAGCCGTCAAATGCTGATGAAATGTGTTTCCATTGCTATATCATCCATTATCCATTAGCAGAATATATTTATTAAACCTTAATTTAACCAGGATAAAACTCACTCAGATTATTTTATTTTTTTTGCAAAAGTGTCCCGGCAGCTCCAGCATGGTTGCCCACATTCATTGTCAAAACCCTTAATCCTGGGTCACTGGGGTGGAAGGAAGGGAAACACCCTGGACAGGTTGGCAGTCTCTTTCAGGGCTGGGGAATTAAACCTTCTGTGAAGCAACAGTGTTACCCACTGCAACACCATTCCACCCAGTTGCCCTAGCATAATTTTTTAATATGATTTTTTTTTATATTTTGCACATGTTAAACCTTTTGCAAACTAGTCCTAGAATCATTGATGTCAAAGAACTCTGGAGCATGTGAATGATAACAATTATCAACAAGGCTGCCACCTTACAATCTAATGTCTCAGTTCTAAGGAAGGAGAGCTGTTTTACTCAAACGTCTGTAATTAATGATGGTATGGATTCGAAACAAACCTTTCAGTACAAAGTTATGAGGATAATTTTCAGAAATTAAAAGCCAATTTAAGCTGGAATTTGGTCTGCTACACTAAACTGCTAATCTGAAACTGGATTTTTAATTATTACTGTCACACATTTAATACAGATAGTATTAAGCTATAATTACAAAACCTGATATGTATGTCCATCTATGGTATTAGGGCAATAGCACCAGAGGTGCAAATATCTCTCTTTTTTGGCAGGATGATGATTATTATGATAATAATAATAATAATAATAATAATAATAATAATAATAATAATAATAGGGTCAACAATAATAATAAAAATAACAACAACAACAATAGTGGTGGTGGTGGTGTTATTGTTATTATTACTTGTCTGTGGCTGTATTTATTACAGCACTGAAGCTCTGTTGTTTTGTTGTTGTTTTTTTCTTTTTTTCATTCTAGTGCATGCACTTGGTTTTGAGGCATTTTTGGCGCATGAAAACTAAAGTCAGTGGCAGCTGGAGAAAAATGTACTAGGTGGTACTGTTTGTGTCATATCATCAGTTTTAAGAACTATCACCATAAATTGCATGATCAAAATGTGCTTTGATAGATGTGAATCATTACATTACAGACCAGTTCAGAAACATAAAGATGGATATTAGCCAAAACATAAATAAGACAATTTTAGGAATTTCTAGAGTGCCGTATGCTGTTTGATAATACTGGATCTATATACAAAGAAAACTGGGCTTTGTGTGTGTGTAGTAATGTGTGCACACCTGTATGTGTACATGACTGTATCCGGTTAGCCAAGCCTTTCCACTGTACTAATTAGGTTCGAGGGAAAGTGTCAAATGTAGGTTTCACAAGCCTTTTGTGTAATTTTTTTATGTTGGTGCATCTTGACCGAACTATTTGACCTGTAGTGTTTCTTGTCTTTTCTCTCTTAAATTGATTAAAATAAATTCTATGTTACAAATTAAGATTAAAAGGAGGAATTTACGTAGCTCTAAACAGAGTAACAGGCTGTTTAGCAGATCAAATGAATAAGTTGTAGTGAACTTTTAATTGTAGTGTTGTATTAATTTGGTGATATCGCTGGAGGTGCAAGGCCCCACCATTAACACTTGCAGTTACATGTTAAATTAAAACTGTAACTGTGCCAGTGCTTGTTCATGATAGCATGTAGCAGGTTTAAACAAAACCACCACTATAACATCTCTTATGTAGTAGTTAATTTGCAAAAGTAAGACATGCAAATTGTGGTAAAAGTGACCAATGTGCTTTTGTTGTTACTGGGATCCAGTATGTAGCTTACATGTGCAGTTTAGGTGTGTTCTGTAGCTGCTGTTATGAATGTATGAATGTTATGAATGTAACATGTAATGCCAGTTGTGTAAAGACAACACAGGCTTGCTCGTGATATTTTGTCATTGTTGTTATACAAAGTTACATACCATTCATCTTCAGATAAAATAATCATTTGAGGCACATTTTGGATTTATTACATTGCATTGTTTTTTGGTTTATAAAAAGCATAAGATTATTTTTTTTTAAGAGCACTTAATTGTCAAAAGTTGCAGAAGTTAAAAATTGTATGTCATGCGTATTTAAAGCAGAAAAACAGTCTATGGTTAAAGTAGAAAAGGAAGGAGAGGAAGAGTGACATTTGATCTTGATCTTTAGGCTTCACTAGACACCATCAGGCCAACCTTATGTAGACACCTGACCAATCACACTCATATGTGCTTGTTCAACATCCTATTTTTTTTTATTTAGATCTCCCTCTCCCCTTGCCACTATAATAACATTACTCTTTAGGCTATTCACTAGATTTTGATGTTTGCAAGAATTTTTGCCACAAGGCATGGTCAGGAACTGATGTTGGGCAAGGAGGCCTCGGATACAGTCAGCGTTTTTAATTAATCTCATAAATGTTTAATGGGATTAAAATCAGAAGATAAAGACACTGTGAATGCCAAAATATTTGTATTAAATTCTAAGGATTTCTAAATGTTTTAAGATGTTGAGATTTTAAATGTTTTAATATGTTTTCAGGCCTATGCGAAATCATTTTTTGTGACACAGTGTACTTAATTATATGGCTAACCAGTTTGGGTGCTAATCATTTAAGTGCAAAATAACTGTGTCTGACCAGGTTGCTAAATATATATATAAATGAATGCCAGTTTAAACATAAACTTTTGATTCTTCGCTTTAATTGCCTTTGTTTTCTTTATTTTTTAGGCCATGGTGCAGTGAATTGTAACATGTTTTCTTGTTAAAAATCATAAGTTTTAAAGGTGGATTTAAATTTGTTTTCACCCATTAGCCAAAGAAAATGCAGTTTTTGTGCTGTGTTGTTCACTTACTAATTCAGTTGCTCATAACTCATGTAGAGGATAGGAGACAGGAACATGCAGCATTAGAAGATTGCCTTTTACTGATTGTCCCAGCAAGAGAAAAGATTATGAATCAAAAAGTGTCCACAATGACAGCAGTTTAAAATACATCATTCTAATCAGAGATATCTGAAGTGACTCTCAATTCTCCTCCAGATTTTCTTCTTTTCTCCAAGCCTCCTGAAGCTATGATTCACCGTTCAAGATTACCTGCTGTGATTTTCTGCTGCCTTCTCTCTGAGCCCTATCAAAGCTGTAGACTTGATAGCTCTGTAATTTTTACTGTAATCCTTGCTGTAATTCTTTTGTTAAATAGGCGTATAAATCTTGCACTTTAATAAGAGTAATGACCATTATTGTTTTTTTTGTGGTATGTTTTGTGTATGTTAATGAGAAAGGCTACCATTGTTAAACACTAAAAGTTTCTCCCATTTTTCCTATTTTGGTGAACAGCTCATGGTATGTTCCCAATCTTGATTTAAATACTTCATTTCTCTGGGAGGTTATGCTAGAAGAAAAGTGTGGCTTTATGAGTGTAGGGATGTGGAAAGTTTGAACAGTGTGCTAGAGGGCTTATGTTTTACTTACTAAGACCTGCTACCATTAGAGTGCTTATATGTGCCTGGGGCAGTATCAGGGTTTGTCACTGTGTCCCAAGTGTGTGTAATTGGTGCTGTGTTAGAAAGATAGAGTGCCTTATGAGGGTGCAGATGTGCACAGGGACATGATAGCATGCTGCTTTTTCTGGGGAGCAACACTTTCATAGGTCAGAGAGCAAATCACTCTTAGTGAGGCTGGGTCTCTGACTTCTCTTTATTTTTGATTCTCTGTTAGTCTCTTACTCTCTCTTTCCTACTCTTTTTTTTTTACTTATAGACACTGACAAAAATGACAAAGCAGGATTTGTGATTTCATTACAGATCACATTAATTATATGCCTTGTTGAAGCCATTAAGTTGTCTTTTGTTCCTTAAAACATGATAATAGGTAACCTGTGGAGAAAATTTAATAAGAACACAGAGAGAATTGTTCTTTGACATTAAGTCATAATTATGCTACATGAAGTGCTCATCTGCCTTTTTATCCTGAAAAACTGCAGACATTTCATTTTCACCCATGATGCCAACTTTCATTGTACCATGCAAAGGCTAATTCAAAGCTTCCTCCAGATAACTTGTCACAAATGTGTGCATTTACATAAAACAAATGTTTTCACGATATTTGGATCTCTGGCTGCTATGCAAAAATCTGAAGTTTTTATGTCGTCTTTTATAGCTCTTGACAGCTGCATATGAAACAGTTGAGCTAAGAATTACAGTAAATGCTATTACAGATCACTAGACAGGCCCAATACAATTTGATCAGAAATAAACTATAAACTGCATGGTTAACATTATAACAAAATAACTCTTGGCAACAGAGTTTTTTCTGGTTGGGACTAAATTTAGGTGACAGCAAGACTGTGTCTCTTTTGAGATTCTTTCTTGTTTGGTTGTTAAGATAGTTGCTGGTCAAAATTGCATCATCATCTCTAATTTTCTCTGTTTAGCTAACTTTTCTAACATCTTTGTTTTGTCGTTCTGCATAGGAGCATCATCAGAAGTCGACATGCACATGTAGCTTATAGGGAACAGTGCAAGTTATAATCTATGGGGGATCCACATTACATCCCTGATTTGCTTGAGGAATGAGAATAAGCCCTTTTTCATACAATAGCTATTCATAAAAAATTAGATAAATTTAACATGGTGGGCTTCTTTTTAATGAAAAATATTTTTAGCAAACAAATCCATAGTCCTGGTCAATATATAACATTGTAACACAGTCCATTCACAGTTCACATAAAGCCTCTGTCTTCAAGGCAAAGGTCAGTAGAATGTCCAAGGTTAAGAATGTGTAATAATGAACACATTCATTTATTAGCTGTAATACAAATATTCCAGTGCCCAAAGAAACAAGTAAATCAAAAGACTGTTATCTTCCTCTTATAGAGTTAAGAGTTCTGTATGGGCACTGGGCGTAAAACTTACTCCTGCTGTCAGGAGCATGTACTAATGCCAAAGGCTATATATACATTCAAATGTAAAGTACAAGTACTTAATCATTCTTTGTACTCATTTATTGTTAATTTTTTTTGGAAAGGTCCCCTTTCAAGTCTGTGCCTACTAAATACCTTACCCAAATCATGGTAAACATGAATATAAATTTACTTTCCTTCAATGTGAGTGGCTCAGAATATGAGTGCCAGTCAGCTATTATGTAGAAAGCAAGTATGGACTGAGCACATTATTTTTCAGAACAGGCATGGTCACTGACTGTGGTTGAAGGTCTTAAAAATCTGAGAACAGTCTTGCGGATGACCAAGGGGATAAAGTCATGAATATGAATGTAAATCCATCCCTCTTGCAATCGCTGCAGCCATGGATCACAGTTAGGCAAGTCAACACTGCTGTTGAACCCAAATTGCAAGCCTACTGTATTCTGCTATGGTTCCAGGCTGCAAAGCCATGTTGCCAGAATAGTTAGATCAATCACAGAGGGAGTATGATCTCCAGCTACACTATATGGACAAAAGTATTGGGACACCTACACTTTGTTACAGCTGTGGCATAATATTACAGTACCATGCTCATCTCATCTCATCTCATCTCATCTCATCTCATCTCTCATCTTATTAGCATTTTTTTTTCCCATTTCTATCAGTGTGCCCTCCTCCACTGTGCTTCCCTTAATATTGGATGTAAATCAGAACAATTACTTTCATTATCTTTAATAAGTGTGTAACAGTACAGCTTAGTGACATACTTAAAACAAATCAGCCGCAGTTACAAATCCAAAATCATGGTGAAAAAAGAGGAATACACCTTGATTTAACATTTCCCTTTGGTCACATTTTTCAAGGGTACCATCATTTCTGTCCAGGACTGTTTCAGGAGTTTATTTTTTAAATAATTCTGTTGAAGCATGGTTGAAAAGCAGTATCTGACTTTCATTTGTTCATTTTTGAAGATTTTTTGTTTCTTATTACTTATTTGTCAGATTTAAGTTATTTTTGTTACCATTGTGGGTTTTTCTTTCATTAACCAAGGGGTGCCAACAATTTTGTCCATGTGTGTAACTTTAGTAATGGCTTAAGTCTGCACCCAATCAAAATCGCCTGGTTTTGTTGTTTAGGGGCTCTTGTGAAAGCTGATAGAAAAATTAATGGATCATTCATCCTGGAATCTGATTGCCTGTTTCAAGAGATTTGGACTTGGATAGAACATCACACAAGTCAAACATACACCCAGATCAACATTAGTTGAAACCCACAGTTATTTTTTTCAGTCATTGTATTTGAACCCTACTGATAACTGCTGTCTGATTTGAAGAGAGAAGTTCACATGCACAAGCATAAAAATATGATTTACTTAAACTGAAAGTTATCTAAGTGTTTCTAAATTGTTAGACATTATTACATTCTTTCGGTCTTGATGATCCTTTGTTACTTCAAGCAACGTATTATAAGGACTGTGTGTTGTCTTTTCCTGTATAAGCTTTTTTCAGTTATTGATGACTCTAGCTGTTTATATTATTATACAGGGATTTAACTATATGTTTTGTGATTTTTCTGCTATTATGTTCTCTTCTAGGGCTTCAATGACATTGACCTAACTGACTTTAAGAAAGGTGAGGCTAATGTGACTGGTTTCCAGCTTGTGAACTATATGGATCCAGGTGTTAGCAGAATAGTTCAGCAATGGATGGACTTTGACAATAAAGACTCCAAAATTCCAAAGAAAGGACTTAAGGTATATGTCCTGTGTGCACCTGCCATGTCATACAAACACCTGATTAAGAGAGAAACAAATAAAAATATAACATTAATCAATTAAAAATCATACTAAGTAAAACAGGAAATTAGTAAAGTTTCATTACTGGAGTGTGATCACTTTTCTACTGGCTATCAGATTTTACTAAGTAATACATACTATCACATATAATTTATAGTCTGTCTTTGTTTTTGTGTTTCCAGTACACTGGAGCTCTCACTTATGATGGTGTTAAAGTGATGTCTACAGCTTTTCAGAATCTCCGGAGGCAAAGGATTGACATATCACGGCGTGGCAATGCTGGTGAATGCCTTGCAAATCCACCAGCCCCCTGGGGCCAGGGCATTGACATTCAGAGAGCTTTGCAGCAGGTACACTACTCTGAAAGGACTGTATGCAAATGTTCTTGCACATGCATTCCTATACACACAAAGAAAAAAGCACAAACCCAGAGATACTCAAACTAATGACTGGCATAAGTTAAAATGTAGTATGAGAGGCTATAATAGATTATGAATCAACATGCACCCCTATTTTATCTCATAAAATCTATATTAATTAGCCAGTGAGTATGTCACAATAAAATGTGACAGAGCAGAGAGTATACAAAAATAGAGTATATATCTGTCATAATGTATACAAAAAATGTATCTACAAATTTAAAAATACACTATACACCGATTAGCCATAACATTAAAAACTGCCAAAACTGGTCTGAGACACCGATGCATGGACTCCACACTCTGAATGTGTGCTGTGGTATATAACACCAAGATGTTTTGAGGACTAGCTAGCCTTCATTCCCTAAGCACATCACTAAGCCTTTGGGTGCCCATGATCCTTTCAACAGTTGTCCTTACTTGGACCACTTTTAATAGGTACTAACTACTGCATACCCCACCTGGTACCTACTGAACACCCTACAAGACCTGCTGTTTTAGAGATGCAGTGACACAGCCCTAACAATTTGACACTTTTCAAAGTCACTTTTCCAAAATTTTTACACTTGCTAACTTTTTTGCTTTTCCAAAACATCAACATGAGAACATGAGACTGTTCACTTTTTGCCAAATATATCCCATCCTTTCACAGGAGCCATTGTAACATGATCAATGTTATTTACATCAACTATCAGTGCTATTGTCATTTTTGTTATTGTTATTGCTAATTGGTGTATGGGCAAATGATTGTAGACACCAGATCATTAAATGTGTGTTTTTTGAGCAGATTTACCTACCCGATGTTATTGAGGTGCAGTCAGTATTTATAATAATCCCAAAATTGTTTAGTGTTGTTTGGGTCAGGGCTCTGTGAAGGCCACTCAGTGTTTCCACTCCAACATTGGCTTCATGGATTTTTACACAGCAGCATTGTCATTCTGGTTTGGGTCTTATAGTTTTATTAAAGGAAAATTGTAATGCTAAAGAAAATTGTAATGCTAAAGACAGCCTATATAACTCTGTCCTGTTTTTGTCCTTGAGGCAAAAACATGAGTGTAGTGGCCAGGTGGTCACAAACTTATAGCCCATATTGTTTACAAACACAAATACAAGTTGACAAGCATTATGTTACATAGACTGTGAAGAAAGCTTATTTTCTGGCTTTCCTTGGGGAAACAATGTGCAACTCTCTAAGCTCTTCTCATACAGTAAAAATCAAATATTGAATCTGAAATCACAGATGTATCACCTGTCAATAAGGAAGTCCTGACATCTGCCTGGAACACACTGAAGAATACACTACAAAGATAGACTTACACACTCGCTCTTAATCTGCTTAAACTAGACTAAGAGATTTAAGCTCATCTTCTCCAACACATACACAACTGCACAACTACACAACTGTTCAGTTAGGAAAATTAACTCCATCATTCAGTTTGCAAGATGTACTGTATACCAAAAAGCATACCTCTCAGATGGAGAAAGAGAGTGTTTTATATCTTTGTCTAACTAATGCAGGGTTTGGGGTTTTTAGGTTCGGATTGAAGGTTTAACAGGACACATCCAGTTTAATGAGAAAGGCAGACGAATCAACTACACCATTAGTGTGATGGAGCTGAAGGCCACAGGGCCCAAGAAAGTAAGTACAGTCATACAAGCCCTAAAATTCCTGTAGAACAGACGTAACATACAACAGATTTAAAATGGTCATGTGGTAATTTAACTATATTTTATGTGTTGATTATATTGCAAGAGGGCAGCTAAGTAAGTGCCCTGCACTGTGCAAAGTGAAACACAGTCATCTTAAAATCTCTACATTTCAATGGGATTTTTAGATTTTAATTGCAGTGTGGCATCCACATTGCTCTTCCTTCCCTGAGGATGAATGAAAAAAACATGAATTGCTTTCATTAAAACAGAATGGCAAATTCAACAGTCATCTAGATTCATGGTCCAAACGAACATTTGCAGCAATATCTATAGTTTTTTTTTTAAATAACTTAACAACTTGCCTACTTAGAAAAAACACTTCTAGAGTCAAAGGGGATAAATTTTTTATTTGCTCAGTTTGTAATTATTTCTAAGGGGTTTACTTAAACTAACCACTGAGCACTGCAAAAATAAACCATTTTTTGGGACATCTTGAAGGGGTTATCAAAGGACTTATCACTTTTATTTGGTTTCAGGTAGGATACTGGAATGAGGATGAAAAATTTGTGAGCACAGCCTCCTTCATGTCTGGAAGTAATGACACGTATGGATTCCAAAACCGCACATACATCGTCACCACCATCTTGGTATGGACTCATCATAGCTCTTTTGCTTGAGCTTAATGTAGATTAAAAAAACTACAACCTGTGGCATTGTGCTATGGATTAAAAATTAATGTTAATGATTATTATTTTTTTTTTTTTAATATTATTTTTATTGAGGAATTTGACAAAAAAAATGGCAAGAACAATGCCTGTCTTTAAACAATTGTACCATAGAAAGTCCTCAAATCAACATGAAGAAAAACCTCAATTTTTTATATTAACACCCATAACAAGAAATAAAAAAATATATATAAAAAATAAATAAAATACAAATACAAAAAGATGGAAAAAGAAAGAGAAAGAGAGAAAAAAGAAAACCCCTAAAAGAAACGATAGAGAGAAGGAAGAGAAAGATTTAGGGAAAAAGGATCAGTAAT
>JAOVVF010000036.1:20734905-20745210 GCA_028565595.1 Duopalatinus emarginatus | reverse complement strand
TTTTGTCCCAATATATTTAAAGGAAAGTATGTTTCCTTTTGTATATATCTTAATCACAAGTAAAGTTATATCATTTTACATTCAGTGTATTTCAATTTTGGTTATGTCCTTTTACAATGATTCATTGAGCTGTTGTACAGTGTTTAATCATTCCCCTTAGAGCAAAGGAATTGGGGAGCAGTTCCTTTCTGTCATGCAATTGCAAGAGAAGCACAGCTTACCAAGCACTGAAGTTCTACACCCTCCCCCTGGGAGGGGATAGAACCAGCCTTTGCTAAAAGCCACATTTTGTCAGAATTTGTTCAGCAAAGCTAAAGCCACTGACTAAAGCACTCTTTGACTGTGCAATGAAGCTGCTACCCAGGACTATGCCCCATGCAATCATATTTACCCCTGTCGGTGATAGAACTCGGAAGAGTATATACAAGAATCCCTATAACAAGGCTATGTCTGGTCTTCAAACCTCTCCTGCATCAATGGAGGTTCTTCCTTGTGGAAAAGAAAGGACAGGGGCTTCATCCATGCATTACGTTCAGAGGGCTTAACCAAATCACTGGGAAGTATTGCTATCTCCTGCCCTAATGCAATGAAAGTCTTTACGATGCTTGGCATGCACAGTACCTACAACCTGTTGCCATTAGAAAGGAACAAGTGGAAAATGGCGTTTAGTACCACCTCTGGCCACTATAAATATTGTCATGCCATATGTGGTTTCTTCCGACCACAGGGTCTTCCAGTGCTTAATAAATGACCTGATAATGGACTGATTTACTTTCTGTCTTGAAGACCACATCAGCCTCATGGAACACGTTCTGTTGCATCTGCCAATGTATCTTCTATTTCCTTCCTTGGGTTCATCATAGGTTCAGGAGGAGTTGTCATGGACCAACAGAAGGTTATGTTGATAAGAAAATTACAAATTTTCAAAAGCTTCAGTGTCATCACCAGCACTTTAACCTCCCTTCTGAGACCCTTAGGCTGGAACAAAACAGGCAATGAGGCCTCCAGCCAACTTGAGTTGGCCTTCACCATTGCTCCCATACAGATACATCCAGATCTGTCAAAACACCTAATTGTTGAAGTGGACACCTCTGAGGTGGGAGCAGTAATTTCCAAAGGTTCAGAAAGAAACCCAAGCTTCATACACTGGCCTTCTGCAGAGCAGAATTATGATATTGGGATCTGAGAGCTGATAGCAGTGAAACTCACACTTGAACACAAGAGTGTTTCAGTCTTTAAGTCTAGACTGAAAATATTTTTGTTTAGTCAAGCATATTTTACATAGCTTTTTCATAATTCAAGGCACAGAATGAACCATGAATCAGGTTACAGACTTGATTGCCAACACATCATGCATTATATTTTCTAAAGCCAAAAGTCACCACATCATATGTAGCCTAAAATCTGTCTCTTGTCCTTAGCATTTTAGCAAATTCACATGAAAATTCTCTGTTCAAAGAGGTTTAAATATTACAGTTGATCCAACAGGGTGTTGAGCAAAATGACTGCCTCAGAAAAGAATCAGTTTGGAGCCTGGTGGTGGTGTTGGCACATAGGTTTGTAGGTTTCTGAATGTAGCAGTTATTGTACAAGGTGATGATGGTGGATAGAGACACCCCAGTGATCTTTTCAGCTGTTCCCCAAATTTATAGTTGGGTCTTGCAGTTCAGTTGATCTGCATTGGTGAGTTTTCTACTCTGGTCCTCCTGAAGTCTCTGTCTCTGGCCTTAATCAAGATAGACATTACATTGAGATTATTGTCTCTACACCATTCTCTGAGCTGCTTCACCCTCTCCCTGTATGTTGACTCATTGTTGTTGACAAGGCCTAAAACTGTAGTGTTATCAGCAAACATTGTGTGAAGTAATGGTACATTGCACCACAGTCATGAGTCCACAGGGTAAATAGCAAGGGCTGAGCATAAAGCCATAAGGAACACCAGTTTTCTCTGTGGTGGTGCTGGAGATAGTGTTGCAGATCATGATGAATTGCGGTGTCCCAGGTAAAATGTCCAGGATCCAGTTGCATAGAAGGCTAGGCAGATGCAGCCGATTTAGCTTTTCTATCATTTGTTGTAGGATGATTGTGCTGAATGCTACACTGAAGCCTATGACCAACATCCTTTTGTCATTGCCCTTTTTATCCAGATGGAAAGGTGGATAGTAACAGGCGTTCTTTGCTGAGTAGGAAAGACATTAGGCAGACTGAAGTGGGTCCAGTGTAGTGGGAATGCAGCTTTTTATGTGTTTCAGGACTAGCTGCTGAAAGCACTTCAGGATGAAAAGTGCAATAGTGCAATTTCAGTGCAGTTTGTTTGATTCAGAAAAAAAAAGTTATGTGAACAGGGTACCGTTGGTGTAGTGTTTATGCATGTCGTTTTCTTGGTGAAAATATACTTTTTTGAAATAATGTAAATTGCTACTGTAAAACATCCTTCAGACATAATACAATTAGCATTGCTACTTTTGGCTAGGTAATCCCCAAAACTGTAAATTGTAAAAGTGGCATAACAATAGGACAGTCTTTATACAGGTTTTCTGGGTGAGATTTTTCACTGAATCAAGAGAAAGTGGGTCTTGAACTTGATTTTGGGTACAAATACAAATATGTAGGCTATCTATGGAAAGATGAAAATGAAATAGGCAGAGAGCAAGAGAATGCACAAAATGTCAGGATCTAGGAACAGCATCACATCAGACAACAGCTTGACAAAGAGAACAGTTTATGAAAGAAACAGTGTTCCTAGGGCAGTGTCTATGGAAAAGCAAACCAATAAGAATGAGTTCCTCAAGCTAATATTGCACAAGAAAAAACAGACTTATATTTCATTTAAATGAGACAAATCTCTGTTTTGATTAAACTCCATCCCATGCAAACAACTCACAGGAACCTGTCCTATCAGTGTATCTGAGCTCTGAATACAATGCTGTAACATATTTGTGTTGTGTATTTATTTGTAGATCTCTCTCAGGCCGGATCGTGGGTGGTGTCTGGTGGTTCTTCACCCTCATCATTATTTCATCCTACACAGCTAACCTGGCAGCCTTCCTCACTGTGGAGAGGATGGTGTCCCCTATTGAGAGCGCAGAAGACTTGGCCAAACAGACTGAAATCGCTTATGGTACACTTGATGCTGGCTCAACCAAAGAGTTCTTTAGAGTAAGCAAGTGAATTTTGTTGCAGTTCATATAGTGTAGTTCAGCACATGCTAAAACCCTGAATTCCTATGGTTCATATGGTTCAGCAAAGGCTAAAATATGGACCTTTTTCTGCTATATTTTCTACATATTTCAATATAAAAACATGGATAGGATGACAATATAACTGTCTATTCTTAATATTTAGTTGTCATTTTAAACCCTGACTTTCATATGTAAAAATCCTTCTTCGTCACAATATTTTTTTTTCTGCAGAGGTCCAAGATTGCTGTTTTTGAAAAGATGTGGTCCTATATGAAGTCAGCTGACCCATCTGTGTTTGTGAAGACCACTGACGAAGGAGTGATTAGAGTTAGGAAGTCTAAAGGAAAGTATGCCTATCTGCTGGAGTCTACCATGAATGAATATATTGAACAGCGCAAACCCTGTGATACCATGAAGGTGGGCGGGAATTTGGACTCTAAGGGTTATGGGGTTGCTACACCAAAAGGATCACCACTCAGGTATGGCACAGCACTATCATATCTTGCATGCACACTGTGTGGACTATAGTGTAGTATTATATTGCTAGGAAGATAAGGCAGAACAGGAGCTTTAAAAATGCAGGAGGTTAGAACATAGATTGAAGAAGAACAGTGCTATAGGATGGAGCTTGGGCTTGGTTCTGAAGTGTTGATATAGAACTGCCTCTCCACTAAAGACATACACCTATTGTTGTTTTTTTAGGGTCAGAGTGTTGTAATATAGGAGCAGTGGTGGGAGCCCATTTATGGTTAAAAAAAAACTCTCTTTGCCACATGGCCCCACTAAAGGCACCATCTTAAGTCCCTTTTTAAGGAGACCCATCAGGAGGCTGGTTACAGTAAAGAAGTCATTGCGATTCTTTTACTGTGGTGGGAGTGGACCATTTAAGGTCCTTTTTAATCTTTCCTTGGTCCATGAGGATGTTTTTGGGACCTATAACATAGCTCAGAAAAGTGATGGTGGGTACATAGAACTTACATTTCTCTGCTTTTACAAATAGTTGGTTTTAAGTAGGTGAGTACATTACATTCTTAGAATAAGGATATCTCTCTCAGGCCGTATGCCATTAAATGTGTCCTAACTTGTCCTAAATAATATCACTTGTGAATTTCTGGACAAACTCTAGCACTGGAGATAGACAACATGGCATGACCAGATATTCAAAGTGGTCACTAGAGGTGCTAATCACCTTTCACTCATCACTCTTGCAGGGTAAGACCACATTGTAGGCACTTCTCAAACCTAATTTCTTAAATTTATTGGCTTTTCTGAGGGAGGAAAGAACCAAAAGCATCAAACAACACCATTTAACGATGATTTGGGTCAGGGTCCAGTAAACATTACAGGGTCCAGATCTTCCCCTTTCTTTTCTTTGATGAAGAATCTAGCTGAGGTAAATAATGTTAAAAAATGTATATAGCCCTGTTCCAGGGCTTCTCAGGTGTAATCCTATATTGCTGTGTGTTCTACCTGAGGCAGTAGATAAACTTAATAAATGGACTTACTAAACACTATCACATCCAGTATATCATTGTAAACTATGGCTATGATGGTCTGACAAGTGATTTCAACAGCCCCACAGTAGAAACAGAGGGGTTCATGTCCTTATACATTCATCAGCACTTAGTCTGGCTTTTCTTACCCCTCCCTAGCATTAGTTAAGGAAATTGGAACTCCAGCAGATTATCTAGGTGGCTGAACATTTCAGTGAGGTCGTCCAGCGTGCAGCTCTCACAGCAGACAATTTTGGTGATAAGTCCCTGATGATACACAGCTTTGAGTGCTGTTTTGTTCCAAGAGCCTCCAGCTACAGTGGTGCAGAAGAGCAGCACATATTCAGCAGTGGAGCAGGACCTTGAGGAATAGTGCCCTGATGCCTTCTCTCTAGTCCTGTCTCTGACTGCTGAAGCATGAATTTGATCGTGCATTGTTAGTATGCCATACTGTGGTTACCCCTTTGAAATGCCTTCCCTACAAGCAAACTGTGGAGCTGGAAGATCATATTAGCCTTGAACATGTTTTCTAGACTGGCAAAATATGTGTAGCATTGCAACAGAAAGCCATTATACAGAGCTGTGTTACCCACATATTTGTCTGGTCTGGTGACCAGGGGTGTTGTCGGTGCAGGTAGCAGACTGGCATGGCTACATTAAGATGTTCATGATTCAATAGCCTGGACACACTAATCATGCTTCTAAACAACCTTGGAAAGACAATACTCCAGATAGGTCCCATCATTCTGCTGCATCCATTGTTAGGAGTAATCTAGCAATTTGAGTTTATTAGAGAAGTCCAAAAGCAAAGGTCAGGGAATCAGCAAACAATAAATACAAGACAATATTCAAAAACAAAGTTTAAAAACCAGATCAGAGAATTACAACCAGAAAAAGCAACACATACAGGCTTAGTAAGTAAGAATGAGCAATAGTTAAATTACAGGAAATAAATTGGTATGTCTGCCATTTGTCATCTCTGTTTTGACTGAAAAAAGCAAACCTGGTCGTATGTTTTAGAGAGAATCAGACGGAAAAGGAATTGATATCAGAACATTATAATTAATTATTAAAATTACTACAAATGTTGCAAGTATCCTGTGTTTTATTTCCATTTTTTTAAACTGTGAAGAACTTTTTTTTTACTGTTAATGTTAATGGCCTTGGAAAGGTAATTAGTAGTACACAGGTGGCACATTAATGTTTAATTTTTCTTAACATATTGCAGCAAGACTGCAGCATTTAGCTTCCATCACCATGCAGTAGCGTCGGTGGGTTGATAGTGGTTGTGTGTGTGGGTGGTTGTGTGTGTGGGTGGTTGTGTGTGTGTGTGTGTGTGTGTGTGTGTGTGTGTTTGTGTGTGTGTGTGGGTGTGTGCATGTGAATTAACCCAGAATGCATGCAACTCTCACCAAGATCTGTGGGTTTTGAGTATTTATCTCAAGTGCTTGCCTAAGAAAGGGTGGAATATTGTACAGGAAATACTTGTGGTCAGCACCCAGGCAGTCAACAATTGCCAAGCCTTTAACACACATCACTCAGTCTAAACTAAAAGTAGGTGTAGCTTTAGTAAAACCAACATTCTTTACCCTACCTTACTTCTTATTTCCTTGTTATGTTTTTTCATTTCAATCAAGTGTGCAAGTTGACATGACATTAAAGTATTGATGTCACCAAGGTGTGTATTCTGTATATTCACACAATATAATGTCACCAGTGGCTCAGTGTCATTAATTTTGTAGCAGTACCTCATGGTACTAAGACTGTAGATCTGATATTATATCCAGTTCAGTGCAAAAGAGGCTCAGAAGTGCAATTTAGAGCTGCTAAAATAACTTCAATATACTCTACCGTCCTCTAATAAGAAAAGCTCCTTGGGGGAATGACCTCCTAGCAATTGTACTGTTATATTTAGGTCACCTTATAGAATTTTTAACATAGAGAAGGAGACAAAAAAATGACATTGGCTACATGATGTAATAAATGCTTGTTTTCAACATGCCTTGCAAAGTAGAAGATATTTTTATTCATTATTTGACAGTCATCACTGTCTTTAGCAGTGCAGAGCTTGATTAATGAATTTGCACTTTTCTGCCTCATTTTAGGGCCATGGAGACTCTTCTGCATGAGCTCACTCTGCACTGATAAACACAGAGGAATTCTCTTTTAGATCTAATATGGGTTTTAGCATAGAGACATGTACCTACTATTTAATTCAAAAAGTAAATTAATAATATTTTATTAATTAATATTTAGGCTAGGAAAGGTTTTTGTATTTAGAAGGTAGGTTATGCAGCTTTTAAGTTCTAAGCATCACATATAATAAGTGGCTGAGTAAGACAGGTTGGAAGAATAAATGGCTGTACTCTGCGTGTTTCAGTAGAACTTTGCATCAGTAAATTTGTAATGGTTTCCATGTCGTATTTTCTAAATTTGTGATTTGTAACATATATCTACCCACTCTAGGCAAAATTAGATTTGTAATAGCAGCAAAACGCACTGACCTGGGCTGAACCATGTTTATTCCAATGCCAGATACACTGTTTTTTTTCTTTTGTTTGTTTGTTTATTTTTTTTTTTTACATGAAAATGCTCATACTTGCTTTCATTGTTCTTTTTATTTTACTCATTTTATGTTGTTTAGGTTTTTTATTTTAGTTTAGATGAATTAATTAATTAAGCAATTTGAAGTCGCAAATTTGAGGACTTGAGACTTGCTTGATTAAAACTGATAAAAGACTCAACTTGAATTTGACTTGGTATTAATGGCTTGAGAGTTGACTTGGGACAGATGTCTCGAAGTAACTTGTTTATTATGAAATGTATACCGCATATATAAATGCATACTTTCACTTTATATGTTGGTCTCTGCTGGTTTGACGGATTCTGATGGGTTACCAGATTTAATGCCAGATATAAAAAAACTCCAAGAAAAAAATAAACAGTATTTGTCAACCTTGAAATAAAATTTAGCTGTTCAAGACCACTGTCTTTTACCATATTTAAATGTGTAAATCTAGAGTTAGGGCATAAACTAAGACTTGCTTGACTTACAGCAAGGACTCAACTTGACTTGGGATTTGCTTGAGACTTGCACTTGTATGACTTACTCCCACCTCTGGTATTTGCATTTACAGCTCGCTGCATTTTGATTGCTCCTTCACATTTTAATTTTGTATGTTGTATTGTACTTTGGGTTAGAAAAGAGGTCAATTAACTCCTGCACTGTGTTTGAGTGACAGAATCATTTCCTAAAGTCAGAGGGGCACAGTACATGTTTGCTTTTATTGCTGAACAGATTACTGTATGCTGTGCTATTAATGTTGGTCTATTCGAACTGTGAATTGTGTGCAGGACAAGGATGAATAGATGGAAGACAGATAAATATTAAAGACATATTTGCACTGTTTAGTGGTGCTATGCATATTACAGAATTAATGTTAATCATAAGGGAACCATAAGTTCTTTTGTTTTCAGTTGTAAAGATCATCATAGTCTTAATATTGTTCTAGTCTTGAAAGTGAAAAGCAGTGACTGTAAGTGAATGTAACCAAATTTATGACCTAATATATTCAATTTGTCTGTCTCATCTTTCACAAAACATTATTACGACATTGTAGTCCATACATCATTAATTAACATGTCAAAGACCTGCTGAACAGTGGGTGATAGATCTACAAGAAACTGCCTCTGACCACACTGTTGTCTTGTTGTTTCAAGAAACCGTGTAAACCTGGCTGTGTTAAAACTGAACGAGCAGGGCCTGTTGGACAAATTGAAAAACAAATGGTGGTACGACAAGGGCGAGTGCGGCAGCGGGGGAGGTGATTCAAAGGTCAGCCTCAATGTAACAAACACAGTGGGTAAAAATCCTGCACCACAGGGAAGTGTGTAACCGGCAAGCCCACACTGAGCCAACACCAACCAAAACCTGCCAAAAGGCTGAGCTCAATACCTCAATGCTTTTTGATGTATCTTTTTTTTATCATTTATTGGATTCTTCATCCATCTTGACCAGGTCTTCCTTAAAAAAAAGGTTTTAATCTCAAAGGACACCCTGGTTAAGTGAAGATTAAATAAAAAAATTTATTAATTACGAGTGGAAAAATATCTAATTTAAACCTGTTTAGGCAGATAAGACAGAGACAAGTGTTTTCAGCTTGCCGGTTGCTGAAAGTAATATCAGCAGAAAGCAAGGGATTATGGCAAGGAGTATCAGTGCATATGACTAACTGTTAAAATGTGTTTTTGGTGTCTGTGCATGTTTGTATATGTGTTAAAAGTCAAATGATATACAACATATGAATTGATACTCATAGATGCATGTTTTTATTATATTATTTTCTTGGTTAAAGAATCTCTTTAAATCCAGAAATGCGACCTCAGGCAAAATGAAAAACCAATTGACTGCCTAATTGGAACTTCTTTCACCTATTTTTCTATCCTAAAAAAAAAATAAAACACCATGCTTCCAAAGATAGTCCCTCATTTGGTGATGATGATTATGTTGGAGACTGCTATCTAACACTTGACTGAGGTCCAAACTCTCATAGGTGTTCAGTTTAGTTGAGATTTGGTGACTGCGAAGGCCATTGCAGATTATTACTCGTCTGACTTTATTGTGCTGGCCTGGCCAATCCCACAGTCAATCCACACAAGGATCTGTTCCTAATTTCTTAGTGTCACATATACCACAGCACACCTTCACAGAGTCCATGCCTCAATGGGTCACAGCAGTTTAGGTCGGTGGTTTTAAGGTTATGACTGATCAGTGTATATAATAATATGTAGTAACCAGCAATACAGCAATAGGTGAACAATCATGCAGCATGGAGCTGTGATTCTCACATTAAAGACAAATGACACAGTAATTCTTTACAGTATGTAAAAAAAAATGTGGCTGTCTGTAGGCTCACATTAACTGCATTTATTCTTCTATGAGCTTTAAAGTGTTGCATTAACTCATGAGCTCATAAATGATTCAGCCTCAGGGAGCACATTTATGCATGCTTTTACACAGATTTATGGTAATTGTGTTGGGTTTTAATTAGCAGCACATAATATACTGCAACAAGAAGTTCTTTTTGCAATGCATTGGCAGTGAAATAAATAGAGTTTTTGCTTCTACATATTGCTTATTTTTCCTAATGCATCTAAAAAATATAGAAAGTAACTTTTTTGTGCATGATTTGATTTAAAAAGGTAAACTGTCATATTTTATATTTATTACATGAAAAGTGACATTTCAAGCCTTTTTTGTTTACTTTTGATCAGTATGGTATGGAGCTGCTAAAGTGTAGTGTTAAAAAAATATTTAGACACATAAATCTACAGTTATTGATCTTTTTTATTTGATTTGTTAATTGAATAAAACCTCCTCCAAAGCACCCCTAACAGTCTAGCCTGCACTGACCTGCGTTGTCATAGCAACGGCTCATCACTTCCTGTTACTAAGAGCTTGCTTTGTCATAGCAACGGTTCATCACTTCCTGTTAGTAAAAAATAGTGCAGTACGTTCATATTTTGTGTACTAGCCTATCGAACTCATACTATTAAGATTAGCACATAGTATATACTGTATAGTATTATATTCTGCATGTTTCCCTGATTAACACAGTGAGTGCAGTACA
>JAOVVF010000036.1:20718136-20732505 GCA_028565595.1 Duopalatinus emarginatus | reverse complement strand
ATATAGGGTTGCTAATTAGCCTATGATTTGCTACAGATGAGCGGACAGTAAGTAATCGTTAGACAGCGACCTCTGTGGTCGAGAAGGGGAAATCACCCCTATTGGTCTATGATAGTACCCCCTCCTCCCCAAAACGCCTCCTGGCGTAAACTGGCTCTGACGCCGGGGCCGACCTCTGGACCTGGGAGAAGGGTGGTTTGGGTGAGCACTGTGAAAGTCAATAATGGGAGAAGGGTCCAGAATGCCCTCTGCTGTGACCCTGATTCTGAAGCATCTATTTCCACAATTGTTTCCTTGGATCAGGGGCTTCAGCTTCTGGAGTCCACTCCAGACTCTTCCTCTTGCCCTTTAAGAGCAATCTCAAGGGAGCTGCGACCATGCTGAAATTTCTGGTGAATGTATGGTAGAAATTGGAAAATCCCAAGAAGTGCTGAAGTTCTTTGATCGATTCTGGAGTGGGCCAAGTTAAGACTGCTTTAATCTTAGAACCATCCATCTGAATTCCTTTACTGTTGATTATGTGGCCTGAAAAAGAGACTTGTTGGTGGTGAAACTCACATTTGTAAAAATAGAAATGTAGAAAGAAGAAAAACCTTGCAGCTGCAGGCGAGGTAGAAGGTCTGATAAATCCATTGGCTAATGTCATATTGCTCCAGGGCTGTTTCTGGAATGGACAAAATATAAATTCGGCCTTTATGGCATAGCACCTGGTAACAGGTCAATGGCACGGTCTCCTTTTCTGTGGGGTGTAAATTTGGTGACTTGTACCTTACTGAACACATCTTGCAAGCCCTGATAGCAGGCAGGGGTGGTAACAATAGCTTGTGGTTAGGGACTTTCTACGGTAGTTTCCTGACAGGGGACAGAGACACAATTATCACAACAGTGTGCACTCCACTTGACTAGATCCAATTTTTGCCAGGAGATCAGTGAGTCATGTAGTTTTACCAGGGATAGCCAAGAACAATGAGAGTGTCCTGTGAGTCAATGAGCCAGAATGAAGTTTTCTCTTCATGCAACTGACCCACTCTCATCTTTAATTCCCTGGTGTGCAGCTTGATTTCTCCTGTGCCTAATGGTTAGCCATCGATTGCATGTACATTCAAAGGCCTCTGAACTGGACTCCATAGAATCTTCTTCTCACTTCATTTATTGTCCATGAAATTTCCAGCCGCTGGCCCTTACGGCCAGAATGAGACTCTGCTTCCTTTGTTATGCTTCATAACTAAAGGGTCCAGTGCAATGGATGTCTAAATATATACTTGTCCAGATCATTAATATCCACTCGACATGCTAACTTGGCTTGAAGCATTGGTCAGAGACCACAGTGGTAAACGGTAAGGAGAGCTGGCGAATTCTGAAATTTCAACACATAGTCAGCCGCTCTGTGTCTACTCTGCTGTGTCTCCAGCAAGGCAGATCCAGTGTTCCTTCCCTCTCTTGGGTCATTAGAAACAGTTCAGAAACTGGATAGAAATGTGTTTCTGTGAGCAGGATCTGACTACTTTGTTTATACCATTCCGTAGCTCTATTGGTCAGCAGGGAAATCACAAAATCCACCTTATCCCGTTCCAAGTGAAATCATTCGTTATTCACAGAGTTAAGAGTTGCTGTGGAAAAACAAACAAGACTTTGCACTGAACAGTACTGAGCTTCTGGTGTATATATAGGGCTGATTTGCTACAGGTGAGCTTCTGAAGTCAGTAAACAGGCAACAGCGACCTCTGCAGTGGAGAAGGGGAATCATCCCAATCAGTCTGTGACAGTAAATCAGAAAACTAAGGAGAGAAACTTCAGTCGTTATTTAAGTAAAAGGTGCATTTGTGTAGAAGAAGCCTCAGAAAATGGTATTCAGTGACAGAGTAAAAGAACTGAACAGCATTATAAGAAACTGAGCACACATATCTTTATTTACTGCAACCTTTGTATATCAACACCACCTTTTACAGCAATTCAGTTTACTTTGTTCCTCCTGTCATAGTCTGATGTTGAATAACTGTACTTTCTTGTATTGGCTCACATTTGCACCACTTACATTAGTTTGGGTTTGTTCCATGTTAAATTACGTATCTGAGAGTAAAAAGGTTAAAAAACAAAATTTAACAAAACCCATATTTATATGAAATGTAAATAAGGGATCAAGCAGGGGCTTGTTTCTATATAGCTGAAGTTTCATTATTGAAAAAGTACAACTTGCTGTACAATATGAATCAGACACAAATTCATTCACATGTATGCATGCATACAGTCAAATTATTATGACAGTGATGTTAAGGGATGTAGTTATTAATTTCTGTTAATACATTTGATGGAGAATACCACTCAGTTGAAGAAGTAAATAATAAAAGTATTTTCTTGCAAAATTACCTCAGAATTATAACTGTAATGTACAGCAGTGTACAGAAAACAGCTCCCAGTAAATAAAAACATGAATTAGCATTATGTTGTGCAAAGTGAGTAGTAGTTCCAGTGATAGTCTAACAATTTGGTTTTGGAGTTTCAAACAAATGTAAAATAATTAATAATTAATGGTCAGCCATTAATGTGTCAGTATTAATTTAAGAATTTGACATAGTGAAATACATAACCATATGAATTGTTGGCGGCTTCTAAAAGCAGCCACATAATTTGCAAATCTGCCTAAGCTTTATGTTTTCTATATGATGTTTTAAACCTATTTTTAACAGAGAATGTCTGCAAGCATCTTTTCTAAAACAGCATTTATGCAACACCTTTATATTGTGTCTAACTCTAATCATGTCTTCATCCCAGCAATCCATCAATGACGCCATGCGCTGCACAACACTGACCCGGATGAGTGGCAACAGCAGCGGTGGGGAGAATGGCCGCATCATTGCCCATGACTTCCCAAAAGCTGTGCAGACATTACCGTGTATGAGCCACACAGCCACCATGGGCCTTGGAGCCTCAGGCATGTAACTGGTACTACACAGACACTGTCCCCCATTTGACAAGGGGTGCTCCATACTGCCACAATGTACTCTCAGACTGCTCTCCACAAAACCGACTACCCATGAAATGATTTTCTTACATAAGAAAAAAATCCCAAATGTTTTGATGGAGAGAAAGGGATACAGAGAGGAAGACATGCTGTGCAATATGATGCTGAGGGGACACTTTTTGGTACTGTTCATTAAAAAAATTGTTGATACCAGAGCTGTTTACTTCTGTCTATAAGTGTGCAATATTTTGGTTTATACCACTGCTTTATAATGTTGCTTTCTACTTTATTTCTTTCAGGAAAAAAAGATCACATGAAATATGTGGTATTTTGCACAGATTATTAAATTGATCATATGTTGTAACGACTGCTACAGAGAGTTTATTGTATGGACTGAAATTTAAAAACAATGCACATATAACCTACAACTAGTGGACAACGTGACAGTTTTCCCTCCACTATTAACTTGCTTAGCCAAAATAAATTAAACATATCAGATTTTCACTCTGTTAATAGTGTAAATACTCCAGTGTAAATCTTAACCTGGGCAAAGGAAGAGCATTTGTTGTTGATCAGTAGAGCATAGCATTCCGAACCTGGTGATTATCTTACTGTTTTGTTTTGTTTTTTTCACCTCAACAACCTTACATTGCTGCTATGCCTCATTTAAGGTGCCATACCTCATTTGTGCCAAGATTGACTTGGGAGTGTGTTCCACATTTGAATCTTCTAATTCATCAGTAGTAAGTGTGGAAGGGCATCGACAAAAATGTCACAAGCTACTGTGGATAAAGAGCTTTTTATGTGATTCCAGTTTATTTGAATGACATTGTTCTGTCCTTCAAATAAAGTATTGTCATTCATTTATAGTGTGCACAGAGACAAAGCTAAGCGTTTTTAAAGCTTTACTCCAGTACAGATGTCCATTTGATACAATATTCTTTTCTCATCTCATTTCCTGTTGCAAAGGAACATTCCTCATTTTAGAGTTTTAGAGTCTGAATTAAGTCATTTTATAACTAAGTTCTGAGACTGTATATGGAGCAGATGCTGATGAATTTTGGCCTGCCTTTAAAATATCTGTCTGCACACAAGCTTTAAAAAAAGTTTACTTGATAACTCCTGTCTTTAGCCTATTCTTAACATTTAAAGAACATGTTCTACTGAGACTGTAATTTAACTAAGATCTGTGTTTAATTCATGTTTGCGAAACCATCCTGTCATGCTCCATCCTGACACATTGAATTTAAAATAAAGGAGCTTCCCAGGAGTACTCTGCTTTCACACCACACATGCTTTGTCCACTGTGTAAACAAAGAGTGCTTTGTACTTCCTTCATTCTCTAGCTTATTTCATGTCTTTTATGAAGGCACAGGAGTCTGGGCTGCTTTGTGGCCTCAAGTTCTGAACATATTTTATACACATTTGTAATGGCTGACAAAGAAATTGAATAATAGTATAGAAAGGGTTTTTGAGTGCTGTGTGATTTGTTGTTTTTTTCTTATGAAATGGTATGTTGAGGCAATGCTTCAGTGATGTAAAGGGGTGTAGTTATTACAGAGATAAGTATTACAGAGCAGTTAGTTGAGATAGTTTGTGTTTCTGGTTAACAGTGTTACTCTTTTCTGTGGTCGCGATGCAAAAAAAAAACTTCAGTGCTCACACTTCACAATTATGTAATTTGTTTATTTTTGTTTATTTGTTGGGCTTATGTAATAGAGAGGTATATTTGCATACAAAGGGTATGGATGGTAAACACATCAGTAATGAGTGAAACATTCAAAATAAAAAGAAAACATATTTCTAACAAAAGTAAGTAAGTTTGTTTGTGTTTTTTCTCAGTTGTTTATTGACTGTTGTTAATACACATGAAAAAAAGGCTTGTTAGGAGATCTGCAGGTCCTGATTACAAAAACCCAGCATTGATTTCATCCAAACCATCGTACAACTGGGGAAAACCTTATCCTAATCACAGAGTTAAGCCTTGATCAAGGGCCTAACAGCAGCTTTCTGGCAGTCAGACAAGATTTCTAATTTATGAGATTCTTTAGAAGCTTAACTGCTGAGCTAACACTTTTTCAAGAGACAGATGCTCATTTGCTCACTGTCATGTTTGGACAGATGCCATACTACACAGAAAATTCATCAAGGGATGAATGGAGGGCCAAATGTCTCCATAATGATACACTATCAAGCACAGTATAAATAGATTGAGAACTGAATTGAATTAAACAAAAGTAATAATGTAATAAGAAAAGCTTATAACCTAATAAAGGCTTAAGTGTAGAATTCATGTTTATGAAACTTTTCACTATATTTTTTGTAGTTTATAATAAAATAAAGCATCACAAAGTAAGTATTAGGAAATGTATTACAATTACTTAAATTATTCAATTTCTGTACTAAATTAATTAATGCAAATATGTGGCTAAATTATATTATTGAAGTAAGCTTTTGTGTATATTCAAATCAACATAACCTGCAGAAGACCATGTGCAGAAAGCTGCACATGTTTTCTTTGCATGTGTTTAATGACAAGCTTAAAATTAAAACATAAAGTTAAAATTGTTTATATATAGCATAATTGAAATTAGTTCTCAATATTTTTGTTTTGTGTTGCCTTTAACACCCTAGATTATTGCTAAGTGTTTACCCATTTGGGAACAATCTGGAGGCTGTTGTTTTTTTTATCCCCTTCTTCCCCTCAGCGTATTCTGCTTTCTGTGTTTTTCCCCCTGCCTTCCTGTTCTTCTAACCCACCCCACCCCCCTCCCTTTTGTGTGTGGACAGGTTGATGGAAATTAGCATTTCACTACATGTTGTACCTGGTATGACTGTGTATGTGACAAATAAACTTGATTGATTGATTGAAGATACTTATTATTATGTTTCTTCTTCATTCAGCAGAAATCACTGCTGAGCAATGGAATGTGAGCAACACTCATTGCGTCCATTCAAAAAAACAAACTGGTGTTGCTGTTCCTCTTTTCTCTGTTTTACATTTTTTAATCAAAGAAAATGTGCTACAGAGAGGTATTGTCATAATAACTTAGGATCTCCACTGATATTTCTTTGCAAGCACTGTCCATTAAAGGTGATCAATTATTACTAATAAAATGTCAAAACAAAGCTGTTCTTTAGAAGGCAAATCCATAGAGGTATAGTTTCTTTCCTTCACAACCTGTGCTTCCTAATTTCTATAAACAGTACAATGACTGCAGTGTAACGCATGCCTGTGTGTAGGCCTGAACAGCATACATAATGAAGACACATCGTGGGGGTGTGAGATAGCAAGAAAGGATTCATGGCACCTGCCATGAGGTGCTTTCATCCCACTCCTATTCTTTTCTCACCCTCCTCCAAGCAGTCATACTATGCATGGTGTCTTTCTCTCTCACTGTCTCAGCTGGCACCATATTCGTTTCATATCCAGCTGCTTTATGTGAGTCAGAGCATAGGGCCATTTCTAAGCCACTTGGCAGCACTTCCAGATTCTCTACAGATTACATACCCCGACATGCAGCCACACTAGCATGCATTTATTGACACATGTGCTTGTTTTACCTGCTGTGATGCACATCCATCAGTCTACTTGCCTCCCAATGCAGCCCAACTGACAACTGGCTTGAGTCAAAAGTAGGGGGCAATATTTGATTTGAATCTGATCTGACATGGCCAGCTCTTCATCACTGTCTTTACAGAAAATGCTCATGATGGATGGATGGATGTGATGAGAAAGCATACTACAGTGCATTTATGAAATGTCATTTATGTCATTCAGTCATCTTACCTTAGAGCTCCTGTCTCTCTAACTGTCAATTACTGGCTAGGAGCCTACACCTGGTGTCAAATTGCATTCCTCTGTGTGTGCCTGTGCAGATAGAAATAGAAATTGGGGAAAAAAATGAAGCAGGGATGGGAACAGAAAAGTGACTCACGGACTCATCACTGGCCCGTTTATCACACCACCTCATCAGCTTAGAGACAGAGACAGATTCTCTCTGCTTCCCTCCAGTGATGCGTTATTGCTCTCAGAATCTCTCAGAGTCTGGCGATTTGATCCAATTCTGATTTTTGGGGTCACGATTCGATTCAGAATCGATTTTTGATTCAGGAATGATTTTCAATATGTCATTTAAATAGTCTAAGATGAAAAGACAATATAAACAAATGGAACATTTATTTAAAACAATACTTTTAGGTTTCTAACTGTATCAAAACTTTTTATACCAAAATAGGATTGTGCATAAAATTCTGTAACTTAAATTTCCAGTATTAGGTTAGCTTAGCTGCAGGCTTTTCCTTAAATAAAAAAAATCTATCAATGAACAAATAATTCAAAATATATTAATACAAAAGTAAACATAGACTCCAGTGTACCATAGTGCATTACCTTTTAACTGAAAAATAAAACACATACTTTAAAGTCATAGTGCATTACATTTACATTACATTTACGGCAGACACCCTTATCCAGAGCGACTTACAAGAGTGCTTAGTTAAATTCTTGGAGTATCTGAAACTAGTAAAGGTAAATCAGGATTCAAGAACTCATTACTGCATTTATATTTTGTATAATATTTTGTATAAATGCATTACTGCATTTATGCAGTACTGCATTTATATTTGCATTACTGCGTTTATATTTTGTATAATTTTGTCGGAATGCAGTCCGCTAACAAGGGAGCTGCAAACTAGCTTGCTGTTTGGTGGCCAAGCGGACATTTAATGCGATATGCACCACCCTCGGGAGTAGGAGCGGCAAAAAATAAAACATGAACACATTTTAAAATCGATTTTTGGGCATTTTGAATTGATTCAGATTCGCCGGGACTGGGAATCACGATTCTTTAAAGAACCATTTTTTCAGCACCTCATGCTATATGGGCCCTTCAACATTAATGTGCAAATTCCCATCTAAATCTCCAACAGAGACGAATGAGTGTCTCCTTGTGAATCTAAAATAAACATAGTGAGCCCACAATGGGTCAGTTAGACCCATGAACGTGGATAAGCACAGTGTGAACATGGATGGCTGACTTGAATGCATAATGCAAAGAGTGGAGAGATGTATGGTGTTGCACATGAAACCAGACGGAATGACGGATGAGTGGATCATGGAGTATTTCTGGAGCCTTAGATGTCACTACATTGGAAAGGCTGAAAGGAGGTAGCCTAACTGCATGGGCTGTCTGCCCTCCCGGCTGTTGCTAAAGCAACTGGGTCATTGTCAAAGAGTTTAGCCAGGAAAACAGTGTTATACTTTTCTCAATTCCCTATTTGTAAGAGCAACAAATCCAAAACTGTTCTGTGAAAAACTGACATTTTTTAATAAAAAAATTTCTTGCTTTTTTTACTCATATCAGAATAGACCTTAAGTTGTTTTATAGATTAATTCAGATATCGTATTACACTTTTCTTTTACAACATGAAAATAAGGTAATTGATTATTAAATATGTATGAATAAACATATAACTTATTTGCATATGTTTACTGTTTATTTTAATAATTCATGGTAAAACTTTAAACCCTTTAAAACAGCCTATTATCCTTTTTTTGAATGTAATTATAAACACAAGATATTCCTCCTGTGTCTTGAAGTTTGTCTTGGGACATGGAAAATGAGTCATATTTAAAAAACGGCTGGTAAAAATAACAGCGGAAGCACGGGATTCTTTAAGTACTAATCATTATGTCAATACATGGACTACATAATGCTGTGTTTCAACATTGTTCTGTTCTGTTCAACATTGAAATAAATACATTTTTACACACTTTGGAACTATGAAAGTTTTTTTTTCTCATAGCACCTGATCTTCCAAAAATGAATGGCTTCCATAAATGGTGCTTTCCCCTGAATCAACTAAAATAAATGACTGAAATGTTCCAGTTGAATGAACAATTACTCATTTAATCAAAATAAACTCATAGGTATGTTTAATTTCAAAACTGTGCAAGATATAGTAAAAACTAAATCAATGAGTAAATCCTTTTAAACAGCTTTTGCTATTAAGATGTGATAATTTCAACTAACATTTAACTAATTGTTTATATTTATGTTTGTAGCAAACATATTAAACTGGGTAACACATGCTAATTTGTTCATGTTTGCGTATGTTGCTCATGTTTGTGTATGGTTTTCCACATATAAACATTTAGTAAATTGGGGCCTATTGAATCTCTCTGTAGCAATAATGGCAAATATAATGGTACTAGTCTAGCATTTAGATGTTCAAAAAATTATTAGCTATTGAAATAGTGTGTACCTTAAATAGTGTGTATTTCAGGGCTCTTGGGAACTCTAGGACAGGCTTTTGAATAGGCTTCAAATGACCATCATTCAAAGACTTATTATGTAAAATGTGTGCTGTTCATCAACTTCCTATTTAAGGCAGCTTTATCTGTTGCTTTATGGTTCATGATCAGTAGTGTATCATTCAGGAGGCAAAAGCTAAATAAAGTAAACATTGTTTTAACTTATTTCAGACTTCTTACACAAGACCATATGTTTTTTTTTTCTAGCAGGATTAAAAGGAGAGGCATCAACTGCACCATTGCACTGGAATATAAATGGATTGGCTGGTCAGGGTTGGAAGAGCTGGACTGCCATATCCTATTGTGAGTTTTTTAAAGACATGACATTTTTGATGATTATTTAAATCCCACTGAGGCCCTCTTATTCTAAGCTCATCCTTATCTTGCATTCACAGTCATTCTCTCATTAAAAGGCAATCATAGGCCACCAACTCTAATAAACCTGCTAGTTCCTTTTTCCATTGGGGAGACTGATTGAACTAAGAGCAAAAATGCAATTATGAGGGCAGGCCTGGTCTCTCTGATGTATTTTTTTTTAAATCACTCCTCTGCTACTTACAAAATAAACTCATTTTTGTTTTCTGGCCCTGGGACCCCTTACTGAAGGTTAAGAAGATTAGAAGTTACTGTCCAGAAAGGGATGCTTACTTAAACTTCTTAGCTGGAGTCAGCCTTACATTTCTAGCACTGACTAATTCAGTTGATCATCTCACAAGTTTAAGCCCTATAGCATATAGTGAATAAAGGAAATCTCACACTGACAGCCTTGAAATCTTAAAAACATCCATACTAAAGGTCTCTGCAGATCTTCTTAAATGGTCTGCAGCTTAGGCAAGTTTCAGAAAGACCTGCTAACATAAAAAAGATGAAATGTAAACGTAAATAAAGTAATCAAATCACACTGGGGTGTCAAATCACATTTGCAATAATTGTCACAGCAACCCAGGTAGTGGCAATTATGAAAAATTTGAATTGTTATAGTTTTCTTTAACAGGTGGCTTCTTAAAAACTGATTACATGAGAAAAGCTTGTATATCAGTCACTTGTTTCTGTGCCTATAAAAAAGTATTTATCCCCTTGGATGTTTTCCCCATTTATTGCCTTTATAAATAAATGTATGTATAATTTTTTTAACAATTTTTTTAAAAAATGTTCTCACTTTTTTCACTTATTCCCAGGACTTCAGTTAAATCCTTCATTAAAAATGGAAGGAATATGGTACATGTGGAAATCTGCCTGGAACAGGCCATGCTCACAAACTGAGTGAGGGAGGCCACCATGACCACTATGAAGGATGTACTTAAGAGTAGTGTTTACATTTATACCAAAATGGACATAACTGCACCTTACTGCTCCCACTACCAGTGGGCTAACTGCACTGTCCCCTCCTTTTATTTATTGTTTAGTGTTCATTGTACAATAAATTGTTTTGTATATTTATTGTCTCACGTATTTATTGTAAATCATCTTGTGTCATGCGTTGCACATGCTACTGCACAAGTGCACTTTGCATTGTATTGCACAGTTTGTTGTTTTACGTAGCACTACAGCACTTTTTGTAAAAACAAATATATAATAATAATAATAATAATTATTATTATTATTATTATTATTATTATTATTATTATTATTATTATTATTATTATTATTGTTGTTGTTGTTGTTGTTATTACTATTATTATTATTATTATTATTATTATTATTATTATTATTATTTTAAGGTAAATTACACAGCAATTTCCAAGAGGTGCATTTAGACGTCTCCAGACCTCCCCAAATCTCCCCAGCCCCTCCAGTTACATAAAGTGAGCCTGTCACTATGTATCATGTATCATTTAAAATGATAATAAACCCACATGACCACAGCATGTCTGTTTAACCAGATATTTCAATCCAGTATGATAATAATAATAATAATTTTACAGTCAGGACAGGGTCAGTGTGATGAAATATACTGTACAGACTATAATAATATGTATTTATACATGTTTCAATTCGATTTAATGTTAAATGGTGATTCAATTCAGAATCGATTTTTGATTCAGGAACGATTTTTCTATTCAAATGGTCTATAAATTTTGTTTAAATTATGATGACTGACAAGTTGAAAAGACTACAGTACATGAAAAAAGAAAAAAATCTGAATATATTTTTTCCCGAGAAACTTTGACACAGCGAAACAGGAGGCAATTGCAGTTGTAATTCCTGTTATGATTGTAGGGTACTTGTAGCACGATTTGCAATGTTTCGATTTCTAAGAAAAGTACATTTTGGCTCCAAAGTGTCCTCCTCTGCTGCTGCCGGCTTGCTACAAGTACCCTACAATCATAACAGGAAGTACAACTGCAATTGCTTCCTTTTTCAGTGCTTCAAAGTTTGCCGGGCTCCGTAAAAGACAATATAAATTAAGGGAACATTTATTTAAAACAAAACTTTTAGATTCCTTACCTTATCAAATCTTTTTATACCAAAAATAGGATTGTGTATAAAATTCTGTAACTTAAATGACCAGTATTAGGTTAGCTTAGCTGCAGGGTTTTTCTTAAATAAAAATCTGTAAATGAACAAATAATTCAAAACGTATTTATTCAAAACAAAACATAGACTTCTGTATACCATAGTGCATTAACCTTCAACTTAAAAATACACTTTCAAGTCATAGTACATAACTGCATTTATATTTTATATTTTATATAATTTGGTCGGAATGGAGTCTTTTAAATCAAAACCAACAGTAAACGCTTGATCTTGAACTCTCCAAAGGCTCCCACTTGCCAGCCGCCACCATGATACTGCGTGTTTCCCACCCCCACCAAAGCCATAGTTAGGATGAGAAACGTCCTTGATAATGTTCCTTGCCCTACCCAGGCAACATTTGCGGTAGATTGACTAAGTTGTGGGTAACTAAGTGCCAGTGATGCGTTTTCACCACCCGCTGGAGCGCTTTAGGGTCAGATGCAGAGCAGTACCACATCGAGATGCAGTTTGTAAGAATACTCTTGATAGTACAGCGATAGAAGTCTAGTAGCCAGAAGTGAAGCCAGACACCTGTTGCACTATAGCTCCATTCACATAGATAAGGGAGTTAGCCTGACACCTAGTTCTCCTAAAGTCCACTATAATCTCTTTGGTTTTGTTTGTATTCAGCACCAGGTTGTTGTCCTCACGCCATGTCATCAGGTGCTGTACCTCATCCCTGTAGGCCGCCTCGTCTTCGCCCCCTGATCAGGCCTATCACTGTGGTGTCATCTGCAAACTCGATTATAGAGTTAGAGCCATAAACAGGAACACAGTCATGGGTGAACAGTTAGTACAGAAGAGGGCTCAGCACACATCCTTGTGGTACACCGGTGTTCAGGGTGATGCAGGAGGAAGAGAGCTTGTCTAACTTAACAGACTGAGGTCTGTCAGTAAGGAAGTCCAGAACCCAACTGCAGAGTGATGCACTTATTCCGAGCTAGCTGAGTTTGGAGATCAGCTTGGAGGGGATCACTGTGTTAAATGCTGAATTAAAGTCAATGAACAGCATCCTAATGTATGAATTGTCACAGTCCAGGTGAATCAGTGGATTCTGGAGTGCTGTGGAGATGGCGTCCTCAGTAGACCTATTGTGACGAGAGGCGAACTGATGTGGATCCAATGCGGCAGGTAGACAGGACTTCACTTGAAAGAGAACTAGTCTCTCGAAGCACTTAGTAATGATTATGGAAGTCATTGAGGGTTGAAGCGCTTGAATGCTTGGGTGCCGGCATGATGTTGGAAGTCTTAAAGATAGTAGGGACTACTACCTGGGGCAGCGACAGGTCCATGTCCATGAAGACACTGGCCAGCTGCTTAGCACAGGTCCTAAGCACATGGCCAGGCAGTCCATCAGGGCCAGCTGCCTTCCTTACATTCACCTCACTTAGAGTGTGATAGACAGCTGTACTGGATAGTGTGAGTGGCTGCTCATCATGTGGCAGAGCTGTTTTCCTTAAGTCCGTTATTGTGCGTATGCCATGCCACATCTGCTGGGGGGTCTGAGGAGTTGCGTGTTTTTCAATCCTTAATTTGTAGCGGTATTTAGCCTCTGCGATACCTCTTCTCAGGTTGGCTCAGGACAAGCTGTAGGCCTCCCGGTCTTCAGACCTGAAAGCAGCATCTCTTGCTTTGTTCATCCATGTCCACACAGCTATTAATATGGTCTAGGACAAAGTTGGTGTAGGTGTCAATGTTTCTATGAGAAGTTGGACTTGTAGCTGGACTTGAAAAAGGTTGCTCATGCCCTATCCTAATGCAACCTGACATAGCTTGAGCAGTTTGGCAAAGAAAAATGGAAAAAAAGCAGTGTCCGGATGTGCAAGCCTTACTGAGACCTATCCACACAGACTGCTGTGACTGTGGTCAAGACAAGAAAAACTTCCTTTTAAATTAGAAATTAGCTGTGCCAAAGTCTGCATATATTAATCCTTTTATCACACACACACACACATTCATAACATGAATTTCTAACTAAATGTGAAAGTAGAGTCATTATCAGCAGCATTGCTTCACCCTCTGGGGCATATGGAGAACATTAGTAGTCATGTCCTACCTGATACCGACCATCAGTTCCAACACAAGGGACATCATAACTCGATTCGCTCTGATTCTCTCTCTCTCTCTCTCTCTCTCTCTCTCTCTCTCTATCTATCTATCTCTCTGGCTCTAACAAACAGCTTTCAAAAACATTCTCATTCACCGAGTCATTTGAAGACCAAGAGACAAGCATTTAAATAGCATCCACAATTTAATATACTATTTAATATACATGTCCATATACTTACAACAAATCCATTTATACAGCAGGTTAACCCTACACACGCAGACTTTCTGTAGCAGTTAGTGAAATAAAAGAAACACTAGACTTTTTCTGACTGTAATGTCAAAATTTTATTAAAGTAAAATAATACTAAAAATGAACAATGGCAATAATGTTCACAGAATTTGTGGGAACAGTCCTAAATTATAAAGTAAGAGAACTTACTGCCTGGAACTGTTGTGGTCAGCACCAAGGCCGCCTACCACGTGTCCCGTGTTCAATGGAGTAACTTCACAAGAGCCAAATATCAA
>JAOVVF010000036.1:20692938-20703081 GCA_028565595.1 Duopalatinus emarginatus | reverse complement strand
TGTGTGTGTGTGTGTGTGTGTGTGTGTGTGTGTATGTCCTCTAACAAGATTTTAGACTGTCTGAAATCCACAACCATAGTTTAAATAAATTGCAAGCAGATAGCAGGGATAAAATTTCTAAAAATTCTAGAAATATACAGATATAGTTCATTATTTCCATAAAGCTGCTTTGGGGCAATGTCCACTGTTAAAAGCACTATACAAATTAGTTTACAAAGATACATTTATCAATGTCTGGGTTAATACAAGAATCTGACGGCAAGAAAACATTAAATCAAAATGATCTGTGATGAATATAGAAAGATTATCACAGAATTAAAAGGCCAATCACAAAGTCCAGATAAAATAATTTTGTATCTAAATTATCCTGATTATGCTGATGAGGGCATAATAAGTGCTATATGGGTTTGGGTTACTTGGGTGAAATGGGAGAGGAATTTTGTTTTTAGCAATTTTACAAATGCATTTTCAAACCTGAATGTTATCTTCTCTCTCAGGCATGTCTCCATACTGCTGGATGATCTGCTCCCGAATACGGCTGTTGAGCCGCTGGTACCACTCCCTGGCCTGCTGATGCACGCTGTCATGGAGGCGTTGCAGCATTTCAAGCTCAGCATCATGTGCCTATATTTAGCCCAACATTACACATAAACTGACAGTATAACATAAATGTTCTCTATTCTGTTATTAAAACATTACTGCTTAGACATTCTTAAATAAATATTTTAGGATTTTATTTATTTCTTATAAAATTACAAACCCATATTTAATCTGACTAAATGTTAGCTTGCATAGTGTTAGCTGGATTGTAATTTGTGCTCAGATGTAAAACAGTATAAGAGCAGACCTTATGGTCTTGCAGGTACTCTATGTCAGCTGTGTGGTAGCCATCCCGCTGGCTTCGCCGGAGCACACGGAATCGGCTTCCTCCCACTGTGTCCACATAAGAGCGTCCATCAGACAGCACATTCTGGTCCTGAATCTCAAGCATGCAGCCATAATCTGCAAACCTGGGACATCCCAAATAGAGCAACCCAGGCATGTTTTGATTGAGGTGTCATATTTTACTGACATAATTATTAAAATTATTATTACATTTCATTATTTGTCTATATTATGTTCGACAATATTAATTTCTTGTGTACTAAACTGTGTACACAGCTGTGATTCCGCTGTAAACACAGGCCCACAGTAACCGCTATTGATAATAACAGTTGTGCTGATATTGAGTACAATTGCATGGTTGTAAATGTGATTTTACTTTTAACAGTTAAGTACACAAGAGATTAATACTGTGTTAATCTAGTGTAACCTCTAGTGTAACCATAATCTTGCTCATGAGATGTTGCTTGAATATAAATATTTAAGCTAAACATTATGTAATGTTACAGTCAATTGTCTGTGTATGTTTTTCTTGTGTGAAACCACTCCTTACCCTTTGCCATGCTCATAGATACACATGCCAAATTTCTTGGTCCCGGTCTCTATACATCGGCGCATCATCAGCCTGTAGCGTGGCTCAAAAACATGCAGTGGGCATGGGATACCAGGGTAGGCCACAGTACACACAAAGATTGGGATATCTTTGGTCAGACTAGACAAGAAGAGGTTGTGGGAATAAAAAGTCAAACTTATTTATTGACAACAAGGCTTTTGTGATAAATCGATATATATCGTGTTTATATATATATATATAAATAAATATAAAACACGGTATATATCGATCAGCCAAAACAGCCAAAACAACAAAAAAATTCACTAACAGGTGACATAAAAAACATTGATCTGGTTTACAATGGTCAAAGGGTAGGATATAATAGGCAGCAAATAGACAGTCAGTTCTTGAATTTGTTTTATGACTGGGTCAGAGAATCTGCAAAACAGCATGGCTTGTGTGGCGTTTGTGATGTGCAGTGTTCAGTACCTACCAAAAATGGTCCAAGGAAGGACAACATGTGATGCGGTGAACCTAGGAAGGTACCTGGGTGGGGAGTGGGTGGTTCCACAGAAAATCCACAGAAACATATGTTGCTAATGTGTTGGTGTCAAATACCACAGCACACCTTCAGAGCTCTTGTAGAGTCCGTGGATGCCTTACAAGGTCAGATCTGTTTTTGAGATTGTTAATTATTATTATTATTACATTTTAATTCCAGCATGATAATGACCCAAAGCACAAATGTAATTCATCAAAGGAATGGTTTCAGAAGAAGCCGATCAATGTTTTGCAGCTGCCAAGCCCAGAACAAAATCTCATAAAAATAAGTCTGTGAAACTTGAAAATGGCTATGCACAGGAGATTTTTGCAGTCTGATAGATCTTTTTTGTATTTTTGCCAGGAAGAGTATTATTTGCCAGATTTTCTGTTCTTCTTTACTCTTTTCTTAAACATTTCTATTTCTATTTGTTTTTTTACTTGAATTTTGTTGGTTGCTCTATCACATTAAATGTGTAAAAACCCATTTCAGATGCTGTTTTATAATTTTCATCTACATTGTTGGTCTTGTTTGATTGTATTGTGTCTTACTCACTTGGAAAGCTCAGCCATTTCAGCATCATGCACCTGTTTCCTCTCAGCCAGCTGCTGGGGGAAAAGGTGGGACATAATCTCCTGCAGCAGAACTGTGGGGTTGTACTTCCTGTTCCTGAAGTACTAGTACAGGAAAGTTAGAAATCAGTTTTTATCATCAACATTAGAAAAAGGGGATTATTATTATTTCAGAGAAACCCAATTTATATTTATTGTGCATTTACTGTGTGTATGTTCTAATGCATGAAAAGCCTTTACTCTACCTACAAAGAGGATGCTGACTGGCTTAAAAACATTAACAATAGAACAAACAAATAAAAACAAACTCAAAATTTTTTAAACCTGAAAACTGTTACTAAATATTAAGAAAATCATCAGTAAATGTTTGAGGCTTTAAGGTTGCTTGAGACTTACTTCCTGGAGTTCTTGTTTACAGAGTGGACAGCGGAAATTATGGTCAAGACTTCTTTCAATACAGTTCTTACAGAATGTGTGGCCACATGGTGTTGTAACAGGATCATAGAACAGCCTGAGCGCCAACAACCATGTAAAAAAGACCCCCAACCGCAAATACAGGCATAAGTAATGTTGTTTACATCATAACGAATGTATTTAATAGACATAATAGCACTATGCATTGTCTATAAATCACAGATAGTGAGATACGTTTGTGTGTGAATATCTAGTGCCAAGACACTAGACTACTAGCGGCAATAATAATAATTCCAAACTAGATTTTATTTTGGAATAGAACGGCACTGACCTGATACAAAGGGGACACTCAAAGTCAGACACATTTAAAGGGGAGGTCTCCTGGTTCACTATAAGATGCAAGAACACCAGGAAAAAACTATTCCTCAATACATACAAAAAACACTGTGGGTAGTTCCAACACATATGTTTAAGAGTTTATTTATATAAAAAACTTATTTATTTTTTATTGTTTTATATTTATTTATTAAATTAAATAATTTATAATAATAATAATAATTAAAAAAAATTGTGACATTTTATCACTATTGTGTTTTCATATGCTCAGGTTTCTATGTATAAGAAGTGTAAATACTTTTTTAATCTTTATGCACAAATCTTACTTTAAAATGTTGTTATTTAATCTTATAAAATCGTCTTATTAATGCTAACTGCTGACTGACAGGGCAAAGTGGCAAAGTGTCACCTCTCATCTGTATATCCTTCTGCTTTACCATGTGCTCCTCACTTTCATGAGCTGTTGAAAGGAAAGACACAGGCTGGCACTCAGTAGTGGAGTTGTGCTTGATGTGAGATGTAGTCTGCTGTAGATGGAAAGAAGGACACCAAAATTGGTATATATAAAGACACTCAGAGAAAAAAAATGTTCTTAAGAGGCAGATCTGGTCTCTGAAACTATGTATATTAGGTATGTATAGGTGTTAATACAGTCAGTTGTTATACAATGTGGAAATAATACGCATACTTATAATACACATTTTAAGACTTATAAATGATTACATTTATTTATTTATTTACTTTCACACTTGTTTGCAGTCCGGCTACCAAACATTAATTGATTCTGTCATTTTATGAAAAACTGTTTACTTTGTGTTCTGATATATTTCCCAATGCATTAACACTTCCAGAATTTTAAGAATATTTTAAAAATAAATTGCAGTACCTGGTTAATCAATATATTAAATACGTGCTCACATCAAACAAGCTTGTTTTCACTATTACCCGACTAAGGTGTTTTTGATTCTCATGATTTTGTCACATCCCATGTATATTGTCATGGCAATGGAGTAATGAAGAGTATAATGGAGCTGGCTTTAGGTACAGTACATTTATATTCAAAGGGTACCATGGTCATCAAGCCTTTTTACCTGCTCACTGTAAAATTTCTCCTCTAGCTGGTTCCAAGGTAGCTTCAGGCCCTCAGTAGGTGGAGAACCAGAAGTATTAGTTTGAGAACTGAAGTCTCTAAGATAGTCAGCCACAATCTGCAGAATCTGGGGAACCTCCTCTGGTGTGGCCATACCCTCCATTTCCATAATCTGAAAATCAACAAAGAAAGCCAACATAAATCAAATGACAAATGTCTGACAGATTCTTGTTTTAGTACAAGCTGAATAACAAAATGCATTATAAGTGGTAATATGTTGATATGGCAGCAAACTATATACTGTTAGAATAAAATCATTACAAATCAATAATGTTATAATTAGTGTACAGTATTTTTCCTTTCATTATTAGATTATAGCTTTCCAATGATGAAGTAGCTAGATGTTGTATTGTGCCAAGTGTAAATAATGCAGAGATATACACTAATGTATGGAAAAAAACATGGATCAGATTGCTGAGTTGTGCAATTTGATGGCTGCTGGGAGAAATGACCTATGAAAGCATCCTTTCCTGCAGTGGAACAGGAGCAATATGCTGCTCAGTGTACTCTTCTGCTCATGTAGGTTTTCATGGAGTGGGTGGGAGGGATTCTTCATGATCACTGACACCTTGCCAACATCCTCCTTTCTGCCACCATCTCCACAGTGTCCAGTTTAGCCTCCAGGAGTGAGTAGGCTTTTCTAATGAGCTTTTTCAGCATGTTAGTGTCCTTTGCTGAAAAGCTGTCCTTTTCTGATATGCCTAGCTGAAATGTCACCAAAATTTCCCAATTTTGCATTGAGAAACATGGAATCATGCTGAGAATATATCATATATTGGGTTTATACAAACAATGCAAGGGAAGACAGAGAAAATGATACAAAACTATCTCATTTAATGGTCTTCTGAAATATAAAAATTTCTTCCATGTGTTAGACTCTTGGCCACTTACCAAAACTTCCATGGGTTTCAGCTTATGCATAAATATCATCATTCGTTATTTGTTTCTTTCTTCAAGGTAGTTTTTCTATTTACATGAAGTCATTATAAGTTATTATGAGATTTTTATAATTTTTTAAAAATCGTTTTCATGTAGTGGGCTATTCATATTCATATAAACACAGTCAACACAACCTCATTTTAACCCTGTTGTATCTAAAACTATATAAATACATCAGACAATATGGTTAGCCAGCACTTAATTGAAAAATAAATGTTTGTGAACTGTTTGTCTCTTTTATTTAGTTTTGTGACTATTTTGGTTATTGTCGTCTTCTCTTTGCAGGTTGACTAATGTAGAAAGTTTTAGGTAATTGATACTGCATGACTCTTTTCTAGTAGGATTCTGGTCTGAGTTCTTGAATCCTGATCTACCTTTATTAGTTTCAGATACTCCAAGAATTTGACTAAGCACTCTTGTAAGTCGCTCTGGCTAAGGGCGTCTGCCAAATGCCGTAAATGTAAATCATATAACATTTTAGATTATATTAAATTATGATACTTACTGATGTTCAAGTTGGTATAATCTGTTTTGCCATAAGATTGCTTAGCATACCTTCCTAATTTGGTTCTTTGCAGCAGCAAAATCAGGCTGTTGTTTTAGACAATGATTAAACTGCATGAGGGCCTCATTCCGTCTCCCCATCTCCAGCAGCACATTCCCTTTTTGAAAGAAAACCTAACCATACAGGAAAACGGTCACAAGAGGGCAGACAAGCCATTTGCAGAGAAATGCAATGCATATAACACATTCCCATACTACACCACAGTACAGTAATAAACACACTTGTCCACATAAAGATATGTTCTTTATGATTTAGTTAAAGGCCAGCAAATCCAAAACCTGGACTAAAATAATGTTATCAATTTAAAAATTACAAAAATCATTATCTAACATGTAATAAAAACTGTTAAGTGACCAGTGTACTGCTGCCTGAAATAGGCTGGTTTTATCTCTGTAACTAGATGGTACAGGCATTATGCTCTTATAAAATAATATCTCAAAAAGTGAATGTGGAAAGGTTAATTATTTACATGTAATTATTGTTGTAACCAGAACTGAATGGTACATTTCTTAAATGTAACTTAAAAAAAACTACACTAAGGTCTTTCTCGAAGGATAGAGGCAGTTTATGAGGTTAAATAATAATACAAAAATCCTCTTTTACAATGCACCACAATCTTTATTTGCAAACTTGACAATTATAATACTCTATAAAACAATTATGGCCTTTCAGGATGTAGTGATTTACATTATATGCTTATCTAAGGTGTGAGCAAATGCAGTACATACTAAAATGTGCTTATATATTGCTTCTGAAACAACAAAAAACTATTTTCACTGAGAACATATTCAAGTTTTTTACCTCAGCCCAGTTGGGCCTGGCACAGCACAAATCATCCAGATCTTGAAGAGCTTTGGAAAAGCAGCAGAGACCTATGTTGGCTTCTGCCCTCCATAACTTCAGTCTCGAATCATCAAGAACTGAAGAAAAATGTGAGCATAAAAACAGATGAACAACAAGAAAATTCTGTTTAGATCGTTTTAGTTCTGAGTGTTGAATGTTACTCAAAGCTACACTGACAGTGATTCAAAAATCCCTACAGACACACATAATTATTTTGTCAATAGCATAGGTTTACAGATGTGTTCCCCCCACATGTTAACATATTTACAAATAACATAGAATTAGCATAGACATACACACATGTACAAGACGTGAAAACGCAGAGGCCTGACAGTCATTGGATAATAATACAGGCATGAGTCTGAGAAATAAAACAGACATTTGCCGTAACAGCACAACAAGGCTTTAATCAGCCTGACAGATAAGCTAATTAAAGCATCAACCTAATTAGATTTTAATAATATAATTGGTATATAACTTATTTGCACTACACTGTAAAAAAAAGATTTTTGGACTTAAGTAGAATGTAAGTAGAATGAAGATTATTAAAGTTATATCTACAAGAATAATCTATTACAGTCTTGTTACTCAAGAATGCTCTACTTGGTGTTTCGTTGTAATTGTTTGTCATCAAATACATTTGTAAATTTGAGTCTTACTGTCAAAGTAAAATTTAAAACATTTTTGTCATGCTCTGTTATCTGGTATTCTAATTTGTAGCCTTTTGGCTGTTAATTGAAAATTTTTGCCAGGCAGTTATGGGTGAAGGCAGGTTCAGAAAAAGGGTTCGATTTAAACATAGTAAACAAGTATGAAATGAGATGCACAAAATCAACAACAACAGTAATAATAATAATAATAATAATAATAATAATAATAATAATAATAATAATATAATGTAATGTAATGTAATAACAGTTGGAAATGACCAGAACCATTCACAGAGTATATGACACACAGGTGTGTGTGAAGTGAGAGTCTTTATGTACTATGGACAGGTGAGTGTGATAAATAGTCAGGTGAGCGTGAACATGTGAGAGTTTGTGTGTTTGAAGCAGCAATGTTTGTGGATTGCGCTGCATTCTGGGAATTGAATTCTATTTCGTGCTTGAGAGGATATTGAACTTGGTCATTTGGTTATATCTGACTTTGCCCAAAAGAAAGTCATGTGGAAGAAAATGTGGATTTTCACATTCTCAACCAGTGTTTAGAGGTGTTTATGAAGGCTGATTAACGGAAATTTATATATAACTTTGTCTTAGGACAGTTTTAATTTGTCCAAAATCAGCATACATGTGACTCAACAGCTCCATAGCACCCCCTAGTACAAAAATGGATACCTGACTCATCAAAGTTAGGTAAAAATGTTATAATTCTCTGGGCATTTTGCTTTTCCATGGGTGTGTACTCCACAGTGCCCCCAACATTTCTGAATGAGTTTATCTCTGTGGACAAGGCTGAGACAAAAGACTGGGTCTCAGATGTGATGGACTTATCCAGGGTTTACCAATGGGTTCATCTGATTTTCTTTAAAAAGGGTTACCAAAACAATGTGAGATTAACCCTTGTATATGATATTCAGGTCAAATTGACCCGTTTAAAATTTTTATGAGAAGAAAAGTGGCACAACTATTTTTTTTCTACCTGAAACTCAATGGCCTTAGCTCATTTTCTGTGATAAACATTTACAAACATTTACAAACAAAAAATAACAGCACACATGCTACTATACCAACACGTTTACGTTCTTCATATGCTCTTCAGGTCAGTTTGACCCGCATTCACAGAGACACACAGAAACATGCCCACACACAGACATTTACATTTACACACACACACACACACAAATGCACACACACAAACATCCACACACCCAAACATACATATACACACACACACGCACACACACACACAAGCATGCATACACACACAAACATGCATACACACACAAACATGCATACACACACAAACATGCATACACACACACACACACAAACACACACACAAGCATGCATACACACAAGCACACACACACACACACAAACAAACAAACAAACAAGTGGATATCAATTATAACCTCATAAAACAAAACGAATCACATTTCAATTGTTAATTGTGTTCTAGTAGATACTAATTGCAATAATTAAACATATATGTTATCTCTATCATTTGAACTCGAGATAAAGAAAACATATGTTAATGATTAACTCCCCAAATATGTCCATTGTCAATTTGATCTAAGGGTTTACCAGAGGGTCCCAAAAGTGAAGACAATACAAGGGTTAAGCTGAAAAGGGTCTGTTCATGTGTCATTCAGGGTCAAATTTAAGTAGTTTCCACTTCTGACCACACCCATTGGGTTTTAATGTAAAATATTTAAAGATCCACCTCTATTACAAAAATATGCAGTACACTTGTTGTATCCCCAGTTCACCTGACTTCATGTCTTTAAAGTGAAATTGAGTTACTCTTTTGACTACTTGTGCAGTGGAATCGGCCTTCACATTGGAGCCATCCGTGTAGATAAACACATACACACTAGTGAACAAAAGGGGCCAATAAGCACATGAGCGGTGGTGGGCAGTCCCTATCTGCAGCACCTGGGGAGCATTTGGGGGTTAGATGCCTTGTTCAGGGGCACTTCAGTCAGATTTTGTCAGTTGCTGGGATTGAACCTGGGACGTTCCTTAACCTATGAGAGGAAACCTACGAAGACACGAGAAAACATATGCACATAGAAAAGACCCCGGCTGCCTGGCCAGGAAATCAAACCCAGGTCCTTGTTGCTGTGGGGCAACAGTGTCGTCCACTGCTCCACCATTTCTCCCAATGTGTTTATATATGAAAAGAAACCATAATAAGTGTTCTCCATCACACTGCAAGGTGTGAAACAGAACTAACCTGTTTTGCAATACAGCCTTGTTTATTAGACATGGATCTGGTTGGTGTTGGAGTGATTGTGTAGTCTGTCCCTCAGCAACTCTTACCTTTCTCCATCCTCTCTTCAGCTATACGTCGAGCCTGGGCGAAGTCACGTGACCGCAGCCTTTCCTGTATTTCGCATCTCGCCCTCGTTTCTTCAGGGTAATACTTCTCAATGATACAGAAAAGCAAAACGTTGTTCTTGGTGTTTTTTGTGTCTCTCTGCTTTAATCTCTCCATACAGACTGGACATACGGACGGCACACAGATTCCCATGATGCACCGGCGGCAGAAAGAGTGACCGCAACTTAACGTCACTGGTTCACAAAGGAGACACAGACATACGGGACAGTCCAGGTGCTCCATGTGCAAGATCTGTGCAGTTCTTTAAAACAGAATTGTGTAGAGAAGGGAGGAGAGAAGAGC
>JAOVVF010000036.1:20622581-20664617 GCA_028565595.1 Duopalatinus emarginatus | reverse complement strand
GTGCTACAGCATACTGAAATCTCACTTTACAAAAGTATTTTAGAACTGCAAAATGCAGAACAAAACCAACTCAAACATACTCTTCTTAATAGAAATGAAACTATTAAAATGAAACTTCCTGTTTAACAGATCTTTCACCATCACTCAAACCTGAAACAGTAGGTCATCCGGGAACTTTTCACGAACTGCTTGATGCATACTGCACATTCGGATACACTAGTCACACTCGCGTACTGTTTTCGCGTACTGTTCAGTACATAAGTATGCGATTTCGGACGCAGCCTTACTCTTACTGAATCTGAAATGTTTACAGGTTGCAAAATAAGCCAAGTGATGAGTCTTTAGGCTAGAGTCCAAGTCAAGTCTCAAGTCAATACTACATATACAGAGCCATTACTTCTTGAGGAGACTGAAGAAGTACCATCTATTCCCCCATATTATATATATGGGTGTGTGTCCATCTATATATGTATGTATGGGTGTGCCCATCTCTGATATATATATGATATATATGGGTGTATGTGTGTTTGGGGGGGTGTCTGTGTCTGTCTGTTTTTTAGAGGAGTGGGAGTTGGACGTCAAGGACCTGATTCTCGGAGAGGAGCTAGGCAGTGGTCAGTTTGGTCTGGTGTTGGAGGGCTGGTTGCATGATGAAAAGGTGGCTGTGAAGACCATCCGTGAAGATGCTATGTCTGAAGAGGAGTTTAAAGAGGAGGCAAAGATTATGATGTTAGTAGCAATCTCACACCAACTGTTTCCTCCACAGGACATAGTAAATATTAAATTGATTTGTCCACATACTAGTAATAACATTACTTATGGATGTTGATCATGTAAAATAGAAATAACCACAGCCCTCACCAACAACAAATACCCCCCCCATATATATATATATATATATATATATATATATATACTTTCACCTTAATTTCAAGGCATTTAACAAAAAATATTTCACTAAACATTAAAGAATTATAGCCATTTTTTATGTAGTCTCTCCATTTTTACAGGCACATAAGTATTTGGACAATATACTGGTAAGCAATTTCATGGCCAAGTGTGATCTGTTTTGTACTTATTTCATTACAAATTAATGAGATAAATGTGTTGAATATGCCAGCATTAAGCTGAAAAAAAATATCAAAGAGACAGCAGACATTCTTAAAAAGAAGGAGTGCACTAATAATTTCATAGATCATAACATATAGACAAGCCATGAACACTCTGAAGGCATATTATTCTCAAAGTTTCAATTATTCTCAACATTTTAAAATACCTCAAGGACTATAATAAATGCCTGCCCAATTTTTATCCAAGATTATCTTTTACCTGAATGATGGGAAGAGAAGAGTATGGAACAGGAAAGGAAGGGCTCCTGATCAAAAAGTATGCCACATCATCAGTTATACATGTTGGAGGAAATGTTACTGACATAAGCATGCATTGTTGCCAGTAGAACTGAATAACTGGTGTTTATTGGTGACTTTCAGCTTTGAGATTGAGTTTTCTTAAATGGCAGTCAGTGCCTTTAACATACTTACAGACTTATCCACAAACAAGCAGTACGAAGAGGAAATGTGTTTGGTGATGCCCAGACAGTCACTGCCTGCAGGTGTTAATCCTAGCATTTATAATTAGGTTAGTTTGTCTAGTGTGTCTTGACAGCTTGTGAAAATAGAAGACTATGTAAAATAGGAAAAATGGCTGTAATTCCTAAACATATTGTTGTTAGACCCCTAAAATTAAAGTTGAAATTTCACACTTAAATCACATCTTCATTGCATTATTTAAAATTTATTGTGTTGGTGTACAGAGGAATCCAAATATGTATGGACCTGACTGAATATTGTATAATTATATTTATATTATTTTGTATTATATTATGATATATTATATTATATTATATTAAATAAATATGATATTGTTACATTCATGTACATACAAAATCCTTTATTTTCTATTTTCAGTTTTTCATCATCTTTTTGTTGTTGTTATTGGTGCTGTTAGTTTTTGTCAAGATAAACTGATTACTAAAACATTTAGGTTTTGTAATCAGAAAAGTTTTGACTATTAATTTCACACAAATGCTGTCCCAAAAACCGAAGCCTTGCTGACTTATTTGGCATCTTTTAAAGAGTTTTGTTTAAACATTTAGAAATGACTGCCTTACTGCATTATTAATGGAAACATGAATACTGTACACTGTAACCACATATATATGTGTGTGTGTGTGTGTGTGTGTGTGTGGGTGTGTGTGGGTGTGTGTGATTCTGTTCACCATTTCCTGGATTGCAGGAAACTATCCCACCCAAAATTGGTGAGGTTGTACGGTGTGTGCTCTCAGCAGTCTCCCATGTACCTGGTGTTTGAGTTTCTTGAGAACGGCTGCCTGACAGATTTCCTGCGCTCCAGAAAAGGTTGTGTTTCACAGGAAACTTTGCTGGGCATGTGTGTAGACGTGAGCGAAGCAATGGCTTACCTGGAGAGTTCGAATTTCATTCACAGAGACCTGGTAAATCTTTGTTTCCAGTAATTGTTTCCAGTAATTGTTCTTCAGAAGGCATTTAGTAACAATTACATTTGAATTTGTTTCTAAAACACCTTTAAAGGCTGCAAGAAATTGCCTGGTTTCAGGAGAACTTGTGGTCAAAGTCTCAGATTTTGGCATGACCAGGTACCAAAAAAAAAAGTTTTATTATCATAGTTGTTCTGCAATAAGTAAATTTCAATGCTGTCTTACATGTACTGTATCTTTAATGTTGCCTCATCTTGCAGGCTTGTTCTGGATGACCAATATACCAGCTACACCACCAAGTTCCCTGTAAAGTGGTCATCTCCTGAAGTGATCAGATATGGCAAATTCAGCAGCAAGTCAGATGTTTGGTCATTCGGTGAGAGCACAATAAAGACACTGTTTTATAAATCAACAAAAACCATCTGGGGAAAAAACATATCACTGATTTAAAAACAAAGAATTTATTTTATTTAATGTACTTTTATCTACTTGTACATGGCATACTATAATAAAAACATCTGAATATGGATGATAATGATGATGATGATGATATTGCAAAAATGTTAAATAAACAAAATGTTTAATTGTGTAAATAAAATTGACATTTTACATCATAACATTGTAACTATATATGTTTAAAGTTAGCAAACCCTCTATCTGTCCCCCTAAATGTCTTTTACCATTTTCTGCTAAAAAAAAAAGAATGACAAAAACTAATAATTCAGTATTTTCTCTGGCTCAGGTGTGTTGATGTGGGAGGTGTACAGTGAAGGGCGACTGCCGCACGACTGCCGGAGTAATGCAGAAGTGGTGGAATCCTTGAACGCAGGAATAAGATTAATAAAACCCAGACTCTGCCCAGAACCTGTCTACCAGCTAATGCAGTGGTGTTGGAAGGAGGTATGGGAAGACATTTGTTATCCTGTGAAAATGAATTCGCACACAAGTCTTCTTTAGACATATCCAGAAGTGAGTTACATGCCAAAAATATTATATAACAATATTTAATTATCAAATACAATAAACAATATGTAAAACAACCCAAAAATAAATTATTTAACACTAAAGAAAATGAACAAACAAAAAGAAACAGTTATTACATTAACATATTTTACATTAACAATGCAGTCTTTTAGTATTATACAACTATGGACAATACACTGCAAACAAACATTTTGCAAGTTGAAACATCTTAATTGTATGGCAATATTTCTTTCTAAGATTTCCTATTATACAACACGGTGTTGAAATTCCTTGAGTAGCAGAACACTGTTAATAGTTTAAGCTGTAAGGAAGCTTAAATGTTTAGGTTATATTTTCTAACGAAGTTTTGTGAGGAAACATTTTTCTATAAACATTTTTCAATACAGTGAAAAGTAAGGCTGGTCCTTCATGTTTTCCATCACGTCCATTCTTCAGGACAAAGTGCTTTGATCATTAACAAGCTGTTACTATTAAGTTTTAAAAATATATTTTAAAACTCAATTACAAAAAATATAACAAGAACAAATTTATTTTGTGGCTGTTACACAACATTAAAATCTAACAATAAACAGTTAGTGTATAGACATATTGTTGATTAATCTAGAAAAGTTAGTGTTGCCAAATTGCTGTGGTACACATTTCGTGTTTGGTGGGCATTCATGATGGTTAGATCTGGAGAGTCAGATTTCACTAGCAAATCTGACAGAATGCTTCACTGATGGACCACTGTGATTTGTGCACCATTACACATAATAGTAATAATAATAATAATAATAATAATAATAATAATAATAATAATAATAATAATTAACATAAAATTTTAAATCAGTGGACCATAGCCCGAAATATTCTGCCACAAAATTAAATTGGCATTGAAGCTTTAATAACAAGCTCATGAAGCATGTTAAGTTTAAATTTAAAATCGTCTATTTTATCATTTTCTTTGCACAATATCCATAGCATGTGACCGCATCTAAATGTGTTAGCAAATGAAATCAGGAGAGAAATCTATAATTAACAGTATGGGAATAACTGTGGATTTTGCTGATTATTCATTTGTTCTGTTAACCAGTCACAATAAGAGTGCATGCATTTTAATTATTTAATTAAATATATCATTGGTTGGTGTTTTTTTTTTACAGAAACCTGATGACCGACCCTCCTTTGTCCTGCTCCTGCATGAGCTGGCTTCTCTTGATGACCAGATTTAAGGCTACTGATGTTACATGTAAAAAATATAATGTATAGTCCATAACACTTTATTTATTTATATATTCCTAATCATTTCTGTGCAATTATTACCTTTTTTTCGTTGTACTGCCTATATGTAATGAAATAATCTGTGGTCTTTCGTGCAGTCACATGTCCTGATCTCTTTTTCTCCTTTAGAGGGCACCATTAAGTAGCCTTGTATTTCTGAGTGCTAGACTTTGACTGGTCAGAAATATTCATTAAGTGAATTTTATATATCTGTATATATCTGGGTATAACAAATTACTTAACATTTAAAGCAAGTTAATGTTAAATTGTGCTTATGATTATGTCCATACATGTGTAATACCTGTTACTGACTAATCACTTTTACATGCAATGTAATGCAGTTTCAATAAAGGAACAGAACTTCAGCTATTCTATTTGCTATAAATGTGTTAGGTGTTGTACAGACTTGGTGGTCGGGTGATGAGATCAGACGTGGACATCCATTACAGAATAACGTTCACACTTTGATCATCACTTTGATCTGAGCCTGTCTACATCGACCGCATCTGATTGTATTACCTCATTAACGGGGTTGCCAAATCTGCTTAAAGATACCCGTGTGGAAAAATCCAGGTCTATCCAATGACAGCCTGTCTGTGGACACTTATCCTAAAAACTACCCGAAATTTAACCCGTGAGAATGGACATAACCGCGTCTGGGTGTCCAGTGTCTAGGTGGTCTTCTGTTCCAGATGTTCACACTACACATGTACTGTGGCCTCCGGAAGTGGTGTGATAAGAGACGCCTCATTGACACACACACAGACCTGTTTCTGTCCACTTATATCTACACGTTTAGCTCGCGAACGAGTCGGTCTTTCTGAACGACTCAGTAGTGTGAATCAGTGAAATGAGTCCTTCCTTTCGTTTCGGGGTTTATGACAGATTTTGCAGCTGGAAAGCACAAACCCTAGTTGTGAAGGCCAAAGCACTGCCTGTATATACACTACATTACCTGATTCCTCTTAGGACAGACATGTCTGATTGACACAATAATATTATTTTTTATTATAAGTGGGACTTATTACTTTTTTATTTATTTATTCTGTCTTTGGTTTTTTTAGTTATATTTTTGTTTTCTCAGGGTGCTGGATTTGTTTTTTATTTTTTAAGAAATAAAAAAAGCAACAACACATATAAACATGCTTATACATGCACTGTTGACTACAGAGTACAACATATCTATGTTAAATATATTTAAATATATCTCCCTGTCTATGTATCCACCGTTATCTGTACTCAGATTCAGGTTTTTTTTGTAAGCCATTATCATCCTGTTTGGGGAAGAGTTGCCTTTCAGCCTGAGCCTCCTCTGCACTTTTCTGCCATTTGCTCTAATTGCTGTGGTCACTGAATCCCAGAAGGTCTCGGGTTCGGTCCGCACATAGGTCAAGACCCCCTCGGCTCTGGGCAAGTGTGTTCACTGCCCCCTAGTGTTCACTGGTGTGTGTTTCGCTGCACGGATTGGTTAAATTCCTTGTGTGCAAGGTGCAAGCACAGTAAGCAAACAGTTCACAGTCACATGTAAAACCACATTGTAAAATAACAACATTCCAACATGTATTAGCTGTTTTATTATTCAAGCTGTTGTTGTCTGCCTCAGATTTAGCATGATCAAGTTGTTACACACGAGTCGACGGATCTGAAGGACTGCTCATTCCGAATAATGCATCACTACAGTCAGATGGGTTTACACCGGGGCCTCTGCTGAAGAAGAACAAAGTAGCATATTGGTGTCTGTGGGCGTGGCATGGTCACACACTCATTGATGATTGGTGAACTAAATGCTCCGTCTCAAGCCGCACGTACCACCTGTGGTTACTGTGACAACAGCATTCAGGAGGCGAATGTTAAGCATGCTAATGTTCACTGTAAACACTCAGAAAACTATATGTATGTGGCTTTAACTCCCAAAATACTGGGAGAAGAGCTGTAGAAATGCAGATATTTATTCATTTTAATGATTTATTTAAAGCCTAACCAACACAATCCCGTTATTGACTCAGAATTAGGCTGTTAAATGAAATATTATAATGACTAGTTATATCAGGCAGTGTGCTATAGATAAAGTAAATAAGATCAGGAAGGCATCGGTACTGCGATGGATAAAAAAAATATATAAACACAATTTAAACTTATATTTCAACCAGTTTGTTTTTGTTTCACCTCGAATGAAGCACAAAATGTGATGACTCACACAGAGACGTGTGAAGTCCGACTAAAGAGCAGCCACCGGTAAAACGGGTCGTTGTCGCTTTAAGGAAATGCACTTGCAGCCATTTTCTGCTCTTTGTGTGGGGCGGATTAGCGGACAGCGACCGAGCCGAGAGCATCAGTTGTCGGATACAGAGCGAATCGCCGTCGCCGTGTGTTTTAAACGCCTCTGTGCGCACATCGTCCGGTCGTTTGTCTTGTGGACATGCGATTTGCAGGTACGAGGGTTTACATCGGCATTTTTGCGATAAGATAAGGCAGAGATGTTGGAGCAGGAACGAGACAGCGATGATGGCAGCAACCTGCTAGTGGTGGTGAAACGCTCTTCTCCATAACGACACTCAGCTCTTTAATAGCTGGAAATCAACGTTTTAGACCACAGATGATTATTGCTGATCGCTTACGTTATTCAGTCGGTTTATTTCTTATGTTATTTTAGAAGTTTTATGAATATAACATTGATTTCTGAAATAGAGCATCCCTTTGGTTTGGCTCGGTGTATGATACTGATAGCATCCTTTTTCCTCTAATGGGTGGGGTGAGAGGAGGTCTGGCGTTAGAGCCCTGCTTCTCAAACACGTCCTGTTACATCAACGTCCTGCTTTTGGTTTGTTCGTTTATTTCACATGTTGTACAACTTTGTTGTACTTATATTTATTTATAATTGTTATAATGTCTTCTTTGCCGTTCCTTTATTAAACACAGGAGGTATAAATGTGATGAGGCTGCTACGGATGCTAGGCTAGAGCTGCTAGTTAGCTAATTCAGCCTCGCGAAATTCAGAAATTAAAAGACGGCCCTGCACAATAAAATACAACAGATATCAGACATTGTTTATTATTTAACATTTATTTAAACTGTTTCCTATTATTTGCTAAATAATTTTCCCTAGCTGTGAGTTCCCGGTGCGTTGTGTGAGGCAGATGTAGTAGATATAACTAGCACCCCGCAATGGCTGACGGCGGTGTGTATGGTTAACTGCATGTCTGTGGAGAACATAATGTGTAATGTTGTTATAATATATAAGTGTGTGTGATTACAAAGCCATGGTAACATCATGGTACCAGGTATTACATGATGACCATCATCATTATCATCACCATGATATATATCATAATATTTTTTTAATACAAAACAGTTATATCACCTTCTGATTGATGGTTTCAGTATTTTGGCCTCATTCGGTATTTTAAACTCGGAGTAATGAAATCACATTCAGATTTTCAGGACCTTTAGGACATTGCTGATGAGAGGTGAATGGTTACTTAGTAACTAGTTATCATCTGCTTGATCATACTTTGACCACACATATAAATCAGTCTGTTGACTGTAGCCTGCTTGCAGTGTTGTCAGATCTCCGAAGAGAATCAAGGTCTGTGGAAACAAGCCTAAAACAGGTGACTTTACTCTAAAAGAAGCCCAAAATAGGCAACTGAATACACATGCTGTTTTACCATCTACCAAGTCAATCAATACCAGAATAGTGGACATAAATTTTGTATAGTGTTGTACTGAAGTAATGGATTATCACACACAGTTGCTTGACAGATGTTGTCTGTTGTCTGCTTGACCGTGGCATCTGTACTTTCACCAATCATGAGGAAGTGAAAAAAAATGACTTAAATCAACCTCCACTAACCCTCTGGATTTTATTGAACACACAGTAAGCAGTTGCATGGTAGATTAACGCTGTGCATGTGGTTTGGTGCATTTTTAATTCTTAATGACAAGTAGATCCAATTAATTCACCAAGATGGTCAGCAGGACTAATGGATGTGTGACAGGCTATGTAGGCTGCTACCTTTAGCTCACTTTCCTGTCTTGTCTTATTTTGCTTTGAAACTGTGATATCAATGGCTGTACGCCTCAATAACGAGAAGAGCACTGAGTGTAGAACAACATGTATTACACGCTTACAGAACCTGCACACTGCCTTTGAATTACATTGTTAACAAACTAACAAAAGAGACTTTTGATTTAAATGGAGAAGGTGAGGAGGTGTGGACGGAACGTGCAACAGAACAAACTAGCAGTTGTAGTTTAATAATCAGGTATAGTGTAAAAAGGTAGGATCAGGTAGCAAGCAGAAAAAATGCAAACACACTTTAGAAACAAACAACTTGACAGATATGCCCAAAGTTGCTTATCATAAGCAGACTTGGCAAATCTGCTTGCTTGTATTGTTATTTACCTAGATTATTTTATCATTTCTCTCATGTTAGTGATGTAGTTGCATCCAGAGCTGTTCTCTGCCATTCAGGCTGGATATAATGGAAATTCATGTAAAGGCCCTAATACACCAGCTGTCCGTCTCTGATCAGTGGCCAAGAGTCACCTGTTGTTTTTGAGATGTATCCCAAATCATTGGCACTTGCCCCTTCACATTGCCCATGCAGCTGATCATCAGAGGCCTGCAGTGATGGACCTTTTTCTATTTGGCTGTTCAGTCAAGCACATGAGAACTCACTGAAGACCTTTTTAAAAATATTACCAGTGGTGTAAAATTGGCATTGCAAATTTGTTTAGCTATATACCAAACAACATGCAACTTTGGGTTGTTAATTTCTATACAAATACCAGGTTTAGCATTGTGATTCTCAATAGCAAACAATACTTTGGGTAAAAAAATAGTAAATAAAAAAGTTAGTGGGGAAAACATGCATATAAACACCCAAAGGCCAAATTATTAGCGCCAGTGTTTCTCATGTGAAGAATTACATATTAGGACTCAGGAAGCAGAGTTTCTGTTTTCTAATGTTTAAAGCTCTCCCTAAAACCATGGACAATAGTGTTTATTATAGCAGATACAGGTTTGTTATAGCAGGTACAGCAGGACATTTAGGAAAACACTTGTGCCAAGTGCATGTATCATTAAACAACATCAGTATATAAGGTTACAGTATTCTGTGTGTTCATGACTTTATAACACTATGAGCAAAATTGTCAGCAGTGAAGCTGCATGTATGAGTTGCAGTGGTAGCTGAGTGGTTAAGATGTTCGACTTCTGGTCAAACGGTCGTGAGTTCGAATCCCACCAAGCTGCTACGGTTGTTGTATAAATGACAAATGTAAATTGCTCTTATCCAAGGCGTGTGCCAAAAGCCCTAAATCTATATACACTGTTGCAAGCTTAATAAGTAACTTCTTATAGTAAGTAGAGGTCTGTGTTTGTTGTCCAGATTTCTCCTGGGTTTTATTGTACAATAAGATTTTTTCTTTTTTCCGTTCTTATTTTGTTTGTATGTTGTGTGTTTGTTGCCCATGTAGTCTATATGTTGGTATAAGTGCACGTTGCCAGAGCCAATGAGCGCATTTCACCCATCCAAGTCACTTTAGCAGTGTAGAAGAGAATGAAAAAACCATCACATAACTGAGTATCTGTGCTTCCCCTTGTCATCTTATGAGGTGTTCTCAGTCTTTAAATAGGGTTGGTTGTATTAAATGGTGTTTCAGGGAGCAGTTTGTAGCACAGCAGTCTATTTAAAGTTTCAAAAAGTGCCAAACTAGGGGAACAATCCATGTATTACACTTACTCATAGCTTGATTTTCTTACATAATGTTGAGCATAATGCTGAGCAATGTGGGCTGAGCAGTGTAGAAGGCCAAGTGGGATAAATGGAAGTATATTAGATTTAGTCTAGTCAAGCAAATTCTGGGCCAAATTCATGGTATTCAACTTAGTTACTGGTGTAGATTATTAAATACAATTTATGTAGTGTTAGTTCTCAAGTACAGAAAAAAGGCAGGATGCTACTTAATTCAAATGGAGAGCACATATGTGTTGTTAATGTGCAGAGCAGCTCCAGATTAGATCTAACTGGTTGCAGACATTTTCATTGCATATCCCTATCTTTACCTATGGTAACAGTGTGTGAATACTGAGTGAAGGAATAAGGTCATGAGTACAGGGGCAGAAATGAGGCTCCTTCACAGGTTTGCTAGGCAGTCCAGTTGAGCTTTAAGTTAGGGTTTTCAGGCATATTCCATTGGATTGAGAAACTCTGGGGCAAACCCACTGCACAGCTTATTTTTAACATTTGTTTTGGGAATGTCTGGGGATCCCCTGGATGGAGCTGGAATCTGTGGCTGAGCATAGAGAAGTCTGGGCTGACATTCTCAGACTGCTGCTACAGTGACCCCACAAGAAAAGCGGAAAGTGACGTACTCAATGAAAGTAGCACATATAAGCTAACTAATATTTCGTGTGTAGGCCCCTGTTGGTCAACTTTATTGGTGTTAATTGTCCTCAGTCAGCAGCCATCTGGGTTGAATGTTAAAGTAATTTACTGACCTATTGTGCTTGCATACAGAGGAATTTGGCCTCGGCATTTAACCTATCCATGCAGTAAAACGCACACATTAGTGAACGCACACACTAGGGGCAGTGAATACACCTGCCTGGAGCAGTGGACAGTCCCTATCCATGGTGTCTGGGGGTGGAGGTATGGTGCCATGCTCAAGGGCCCTTCAGTTATGTCTTGTGCATAGAGAGTATCGAACTGACAACTTTCCGGTCACAAGAATAGTTCCCTAACCTCGAGTCACAGCTGAACCAACGTTTGTTTTTACTCAGCATTTAAAACTTGTTTTGTCACATGACTGATGAATTGTAACTTTGAGACAATGTTTGAGCTCAATCATATGCTGAGATGTTTGAGATCATAAATGAAATAATTTTAAAATATTTCTTAACAGTAAAACTGTGAATCTGACAGACTAAGCAGATAAGAGATAACTGACTGGTGGACCTTTTAGTAAACCAATGAGCTGGACCAGTCTTCCAAAGCTGATTGACACATGACTTCATCGTCGCTATTCCCTTAAAGAAGTTTCTGTTGTACAGACACAAGTTAATGGTTTATTTGAGATTCTGTGGCTCTCGATATTTTTTAGTTCCTTCAGCACATTATTGTGCTAAAAGGCAGTCAAGCAGTGGACAGCTGAGGCTCAGTTCCTCTCTGTATAATATTCCTGCTTAGGACATTTATGCTGTACAGGATGTTGCCAAGAATCTCAATAAAATCAGCACACCTGTCACCACAAAGTTGCATCTACAATAGCTATGCATGACTTCATCTTTTGTTTAATCTCATCTTTAAATATTTAATCAGTTTATTAGTCAGTTTAATGAGCAAATGAAAAAAACAATCTCATGTTGGAAGTGGCTGCAAGCAGAAGCGCACGTCTGTTTCTCATTCACTCATTGTTTTAAAGCCATCTTCCTACATTTAAATGAAAGTATCTAGGGAAGTTTACAACATGAGAAAGACCTTGTACATCTGAGTGGCTTTGTGTGACACAGTGCATGCATCAGGAAACTTCACCTTATGTGCAAGTACATGACACAGCACACATTTAACTAATGCAGATTTTCACACACATTTAGCTTTGGTTCATTTATAGTTGGCCAGATCAGACAGTCCTCAGTTACTATTGTTTAAAAAAAAATCTGTGATACATGCAGGACATGAATAATCATTTGTTGATGCCTTTCCTTCTGAAACAGGAAGTCAAGGGGGAAGTGTGTTAAAAGGTAAAAACTATAATATAAAAAATATATTATAATTAATGGTCTTAATATAACATTAATCGATGACTGGCTTAAACGATTTCTCAAACGAATCTTCTGGCAAACATGGTTTATAAGTTATTTAAAAACTAGTTTTAGGTTATAACTTAAGTAATTAAGTAATTAAATCTATTTTTTTCTCAAAAGATATCTGCACAAAGTGCCCACTGAGAGTATATATTTTTGCTAACAAACAACATTAAATGGAAAAATTGATCTTTATTGTATTGTATGATTTTTTATTATAAAAAAAAATATTCTTCAGATCCAAGAAGCAGTTAAAATAAATAAAATGTCCATACATTCTAAAGATTTACCATTTTTAGCATCTAACCATCCACTTACAGCTAAAGTTTGTAAGGTTATTTAATGTTGTTGAAAGATATCTAAGTTATCTGTAATATCTTATCGAGTTGTATTGTCATATAATGTATTGTGACATCAGTCCCATGACTTAGAAGTACAAATACAAGAAGTACACCATTCCATGCTAATTATGATGCTTTATGAAAGCATAACAAGATTTCCATTGTTAAAAGTGCTATACAAATAAAATTTGATTGAATTTAATTATTAAATGAGGTGAAGGAGAAGAGATGTAGCCATGATCACTCCACTGAGTCATTGTTCTATGAATTAACCAGTTAAAGCCTCTCAGTGAGATCAGAATCAGACAATAAGGAACGTGATGTCCAAACCGGCTTTAATCATACATTACTTGCTGATGCCAAAAAAAAAGACCCAAGACTGAATCACTCCAATGATTCATTAGCTAATGGAGTTCATATACAGAGGAGGTGAGGTATGGCAGGTTTATTGTAATATGTTGCTGCTACGTTGAGTTACTGCATACCTATATTAGTTCTCATGAAACCAGAGTTTGCGAAGTGAACACAGGTCAGCTGGTGGTTGTACCACTTTTTGCGGTGTGCTCTTAACCACTTGCACACTTTTGTCAGTTCCTCCTTAACTTCCTTTTTCCAGTTTTCTGAATAAGCGAGTTATTGTCTTCTTTTAAATAGCCTTGCAGTTTCCACAGGTCAGTTTTTTTTCCTTGCAGGAACATCAAGAGATCAGCTAACATATGGTAGTATTGATAAGTTACTGTTCAGCATCCATGTGAAGCAGTTGGCTGTTGTAAAGCATGAACTGATGTACTTCATTTTGTCTGCATGTCACAAACTGATCAAGATGTTGGTCAATAGTTTGACTGTGCTGACAGTTTTGGTACAGTGTTATTGAAATAGTTCAGATAAATGTAATCTTAACAATTCTCTCTTTAGCTTAAACATAGATTATCAGATGGTCTTGGTGTCAGGTGTTTCTTTTGTTTTGCACTAGAACTAGGTGGCCAACATGTTTATCAAGAAAGGGGAATTGTAGCTATCAGTTTACTTTAGTAGAGACCACATGGCTGGATTATGACAGTCTGGCCACAAACTGCTTTTTTTTGGCTATGCAGCTTTAATTATAAAACTGTTGTCCATGAGTGGGTATTCTGATGCGTAAGTGAACTTTGACCTTTTTTTATATATAATATGGCTGTGTTTTTATTTATTCTTTTGGGCTGACAAACACATAACCTAATAACGCTGCACAATATTGGCTGTAATGATACTGTTGTTTATTTATTACTGAAATGACAGTTGTTAATAATTTGATAAAGAGACTGATAAATGTTTAGTAGATTTAGGCCAGTTAGAAACATAGATGTTTTATTGCACTCAATATGATCATTTTAAAATTAAACATACATTATATACAGTATATATGTATATAAGTAAGTCAGTCATTTAGATCAGCCATAACATTAAAACCACAAAACCAGGTAAAATGAATAACATTGATTATCTTCTTACAATGACACCTGTTATGGGATTGGATATATTAGGCAAGAAGTGAACAGCCTTAGACTTCTCAAAGTGAATGTGCTGAAATCAGGAAAAATGGGCAAGCATAAGGATCTGAGTGACTTGCAATGGTCAGACTGTTTTGGCTAGACAAATGGGTCATAGCTTCTCCAAAATATCAGATCTTGTACGTGTTCCCGGTATTCAGTGATTAGTACTTACCAAAAGGATAGGATGGCTAGGAAGGAAAACTGGTGAACCGGTGACAGTCATGACAGCCCAAGGCTCACTGTTCTGCTTGGGGGATGAAGACTAGGTTATTGGGTATGATTCCCCAAAATATACAGAAAAGATTTTGTAGAGTCCATACCTCGACAAGTCAGAGCTGTTTGGGGAAGGTGATGTTTGGAATGTTATGGTAATCGGTGTATATTTGTTAAACTGAGTAAGTAAATATTGCATTTCTGATTTAAGAATATTTAATTGCACACACTTCTTCAAGGTTGTCTGTTTTAGATCGCACATCGGGCTTCAACACCAACCTCTAAGCCTCGACTCTCTGTCCTGGTTTCAATCTATCCCAGATGTTACTATGTTTACACTCACCTGAACATGTGTTCAATCAAATTAACTAAGCTTAATTAATGAACACTTTTTTGTTTAGTTCTTGTTGAGGATTTCTTCTTCTTAGCCTGCTCTGTTTCTAATCCTTTTTTGTTCATCCCTCTGTTTACTTGTTTGTTAAACCACACTGAAAATTTGACTTTGGATTCCACTACAATGATGCAATTCCACTACTGCCTCCTGATCTGGATTACGGATAAAGATTAAATTTGTGCTTATACCGTCTAGAAATCAAGACAATTACATATCAACTCAACATGTTTTAATGTGAACATGGCAAACTGAAGGCTCAGAAGCTTTAGAAGCTTTGTAAGACTACTATAATGCAGCGTATACTGCATAATATAATGATTAGCATATATATATATATATATATATATATATATATATGCATCACATGCATTTTTAGTCTTCAGTTATTAGTCCACACACACACACTGCGGCCGACAATGTACTGCCACAAATATTTATATCTCGCATAAATACACCATGCTATAATTTTAGCAGCAGACTTAAATATGGAGAAGTTAAACTGCTGTTTCACACTTGTCACACACACATTTGTTGTGTGACTGCTAGGCTTTGGCGATAATGTAAATTTAGTCAAACGATAATCGTCTCCAGGAATATCGCAATAAACAATATTATTGTAACACAAGCATTGAGGCGCTTTTCCATGAAATATGGTCAAACCGCTTGAAGGGTTATGTAGAGCGCAGAGCGGCACTAGGAGTGGCTTAAAGGCTAAGCAACACCGAATGCACCCTCCTGGTCATTTCACATTGTTTTAGACTGAAATATATAGACACTAATTAAAATAAAGATAGCAGCTTAATTTGTTTTAAAATTGATGATTTTGAAAAACCTGAGATGCTGCTGCGTGATGACGTCATGAATAGACGACAGTGAACAACGCCATGGTAAAAAAAACATTATGACTGACTTGGACCGGGAATTTCCCAGTACTGGATCTTCAGATTCTACCGATATTTTTATGAAAAGGATGAATCTGCAGTGACTGGATATCATAAGAAAATTAAACAACCCTTTTGTCATTTTTGCATTACTGTGAGTGCATCTACTAGTGTTGTCCACCACCTACCTCACACGTGCAGCGTGGGCAGGGCTAAACAACTGTCTTTTAAGCTGTATTTCTTGAATTTGTAAAAAATAAAATGTTTTCTGACTATCAATGATCACAAGTTATGTCCTTGAGACTTTCATACTAGGTGGTGCTGAGCCTTTAAGGCTGTGTATACGTTATATTTCCTATACTTGTGCATGACTGATGGCACTTGAAAGCTGTAGGCATTTACATCATGCTGTTTACGTTGGTCCATAATGATTCTAAGAAATAACACAAGGTGGTACAAAAAACTAACCCCCAGAGAAGTAAAAAAACTACTATTTTACTCTGTAAACTTTTAGAGACGGATGATATAAATGTCTATGTAGTCGAACCTGCTCTGCCAGAACACAGATTTGTCTGTTTTAGATGAAACGCAGCTCGCGTACTGAACTCCAAGTTACACAAATCGACACTCACCCTAGAGCCACTTCCAGAGATTCAAGTATAAACTAAAGGTTCACATCGCTCCGTCTGCCGCTTTGTTGTTCCGGTTTTAAAGCCTTGCTGTTCTGTCTAGCAGAGAGCAAGTCACACAGACCAGATCTGTTTTACCATCGTTATATATCCCAGCCTTCTGTTCCAGATTATCACTCTGCATATGTGCAAGTGGTGTTTTTTTATTTTCAGTTAACTAGTTGTGGATATTTTATTATCATATATGTAGGGTGCTAAAAAAAACGTCACCACGTACACTGTGTGATAGAAAGTGGTTTATCGTTCGTGTATCGTCCCAAAGCTAGTGACTGCTGCTGCATGTGTTTTCACCATTTAAACAATAAGCATCTGCTCTGTGAAACAGAACAATGATCAATGTGTCTTTTCTTTTAATGATGACCGTAAAGGACACACACTGTTTCTCCTCTTGCTCTCTTAATTACTTTTTGTCTAAATTCTAATTTCTTAAAAAACACTTCTGAAGTCTTATATGTCACATTAAGTTAATCAGATAAGGGCAGACAGGCACAGTGTCAGGCAGTAATCAAAACAACCAGTCATACAAAGAGAGAGAATGCACAGCAGAGAACAGATCTTATATAGGTCATGCATATAAAATACAATGAGAATAAGTAAAGAAATAAGCTTGTTGGCAAATGTGTGTGACAGCAGGTACCACTATGAAGACTCTCATGCATTCAGGTTAACTCTCATACGTTAGTGGGTGTGCCCTGCACACACCCTCAGCCTTCTCACCCGCCTTCAGCTTACTGCCACAAACAGGATCTAATTCTATTGGAAAAACTGGATCATACTAAGCAGGTCATGCCCTTCAGTTCACTTGTCTTATTGTGTTTTTAGGCTGGACTGCTTTGTGAGTGAACGAGCGCAGCCATGACGACCCACGTGACTCTAGAGGATGCGCTGTCCAATGTGGACCTGCTGGAGGAGCTACCGCTCCCCGACCAGCAGCCATGCATCGAGCCTCCACCGTCCTCCATTATGTACCAGGTATGCCTGCTTTATGACTGCACATCAGATATCAACCATGCGAGTAAGCTTTGATGCTATACACAGAGTTTTTCAGGTACATCTCCCGCTTTAACACATTGTACATTCCATTGAACCTTGCCTATGGTTTGTGTTATAAATTAGTTAGAACAGCATTTTAGGTCAGATAAATTTAGTGGAGAATTTGAATAAGCAAATGGGGTAACATTACTGAATAATAGCCAACTCGTGTCGGATTGATCATCTCTTGCATTTCTGTCACCTTGAGCTTTTCACTCACAACTGTTTCTATCATGCTGTAAAAAATAGCAATCAAGCAAAATAGTATCAATGATGAGCAATTCTGTGAAAAAAAACAACTTGTGAATGAAGCAAGCAAACAGACAGACACAACCAGGCAAATCATATGCAAATTCAACACTGGAGTATTATCTTAGAACACCTCACTTGTCAGGGAATTAAAAATATCTCTAGTGGTACAGGAGTAAAAAGCAAAAGGGATGGTAGGATGATTTCAGGTTTCTGTTTCCGTCATGTTAGAAGGATCAGTACAGTGTATAGTCAGAGATAATGGCAGCAATTTTTCATTGCTTTGGTAGACTGCACAATCATTGGATCATTGGAGCCGTATTAAACTTATTTAGGATCGGTCATGAACATAACATCTTCATTCCTGCATGGTGCAGTATTCTTGCACAGTAGATCCAGCATCTTGTAGAAACCCAGAGACGTTTGTGCTGTTCAAAGGCCAAAGCAGGCAGAACATACCATTATGATAATTAAGCAATAATACACTCGAGGTTCATGCTAGTGTGATATTGGCACTGGTGTGCTGTGGTAGTAGGCACGAGGCCACAGGCCGAGTACCGTAGATCAGTACACCAGTGCCAATATCTCACAAAATAGCATGAAGCTCAAGAGTATTATTGAGATAATACCACAGTTTTGTTATCAGTGTTAAAATAAAGAGTACAGAAAAATACGATCAGTTTGTTTATCAACATTCTGTGAGGTAAAATAGTTCCATTCTATCAAACGGCCCGTTGCTGAAACATCTAGTGTTATATGTCTAAACGGCTATAACAGTCGAGGAGCATCATTAACTACACAATAATTATTATACAGATAATAAACACAAATACATCCGTTAATAAACTAGGATTTATGAACTCACTATAATTAATTAGGCGTTGTTGCTATAGTTATGTGTATATGTGACGGAGTGATATTTGAAGAGATCTGTCTAATAAGAGCACTTATAGAATGTCTCTCAGCCAGTCAGATTGCAGGGTCAGAACTAACTGTGGTGTAATAGGACTTTAATTCTCTACAAACTTAAAAATTCTATTTATTCACTGATTTGGCACACAGTAATGTTTGTGACGATCTTCCAGTTTCTGTTTGGTGCTGGCTGTAGCTTGCAGTTAGATTGTGAAAATAGCATGTTTTATTTAAAACACACTAATCCAGAATTAAGAAGGAGAGGAAAGAATGTGGGCTTGATTAAGTTTAAATGTTTTTCACATCTTATATAATATATGCAGTGGTTTCTGATTATGCAGTCAGTTAAATAAATTGTTCTATGTATCAAGTGACCTGTCTCAAATGATACCATACAATATCTTATTGCTACGTGTACCTAATAAACTGCCATTTTTGAAAACCTATTTGGCATATCTACTACAGATATATCTGTATAGCTTGTCTGTTTAACCTGGATGTGTAAATGTATGTATGTTTAACCTGTGTGTAAATAAACCAGTTCTTGTTTTTTCAACCAGGCAAATTTTGATACCAACTTTGAGGACAGAAATGCTTTTGTGACCGGTATTGCCCGATACATTGAGCAGGCCACAGTCCATTCCAGCATGGTGAGTAGAGAGCGGCATTTTCTGTGTTAGCTGAGTTCAGGTCATGTGACCATGGCAGCTGCTTGATAAAAAGCGCAGCATCTGATGCATGCACAAAGCTGCTTTTATCAGCTGTCACTGGAGGCTTCACTAAACTAAGAATGTGAGCTGAATCATTTACTTACTCATTCAGATGCTAGACACCAGAGGGAAGATACAGAAGCATGCATGTATTGTGGGTATCATAAATATATGATACGGACCTCTGCTCTTAGTCTCAGTGCTGGGTACTTTACTTTACTTGCACTTTGTTAGAAAACCTAAACATTACAATTGAGTATTGTGAAAATATCTAGTATTGTAATATGTTAGTTTTGTTATATACAACCGCACTGTTGATGTCTCGGGCTGTTGATTTGGCGGTTGAAAGCAGCTCTGACAGTTGTTCTGGCTGTAACGTGAAGTTTAAGAAATGAATTTTATACTAATGTGCTTTTTGTAATATGTTATCATTTCTATAATAACAGCTCAGTCACAGCAGCTTGTACTGTAGGCACTTTACATAATGCAAGGCTAATAATAAACAAAAGTAGTATTATTTAACAAAGAGAAACACATAATTGATGATATGGTGAAGTTTTCTGAGTGCATGTGTGATGCTCTGCAACATCGCCTTTCTCATCAACCTTTTATAATCAGTGACTTTGTCTTCAGAATGAAATGCTGGAGGAGGGCCATGAATACGCTGTCATGCTCTACACCTGGCGAAGCTGCTCCAGAGCCATTCCCCAGGTACAGCCACAAATCCTTCTACTCATAATTATATACCTGGTTCACAGAATCATGCAGATTTAATTTGGCATAAATGACACAATTGTATTTCATTTAACAGATTTTTTCTACCATCACATTAGGACCATTTGATAAATGATCATTAACAAATATTATAAAAATATTCTAACCTGTAATATCTAACATCTTAAAAAGACAAACTTAATTTTACTTAATGGATACTGTGATATCACCCTGGGTCACAGGTGAAGTGTAATGAACAGCCGAACAGAGTGGAGATCTATGAGAAGACTGTAGAGGTGCTGGAACCTGAGGTCACCAAGCTCATGAAGTTCATGTACTTCCAGGTAAGAAAGAAACATTTTAGCAGTAAAGTTTTCGTTCATATTTAATATTAAGTGTATTCCAGATGCACATGTACATTTTAATCCTTTAGTGCTACACGTTCACCACAGGTTTATGTATCTCTGTTCTAGCGCAAGGCGATTGAACGTTTTTGTAGTGAGGTAAAGCGCCTGTGTCATGCTGAGCGCAGGAAAGACTTTGTGTCTGAGGCATACCTGCTTACCTTGGGCAAATTCATCAACATGTTTGCTGTTCTGGATGAACTGAAGAACATGAAGTGCAGTGTGAAGAATGACCACTCTGCTTACAAAAGGTACTGCACTAAATTGTTTTAAAGATGTAGAGTAAAGAAGTAATGCCATTCAAAAGCTTGCACTTTTTTCTGTAACTTTTGTATTCATGTAGAGCTGCCCAATTCCTCCGAAAGATGGCCGACCCACAATCTATCCAAGAATCCCAAAACCTTTCCATGTTCTTGGCCAATCACAACAGAATCACACAGGTAAAGCTGAATTTCATATTTGTAGAATTTTGCATCATGTGATGAGACTCCTGTCCTGTACAGCAAAATCATCAGTGTTGACTCAACACCTCGAGTGTTAAATTAACACCCTGCATTGTTTATATGTGTCCAATTAGACATAAATGAAGTGTTATTGGAGATTTTGCTATATGTGTGAAACTGCAAATATTGGGCCTGTTGCCTATAATTGTTACATGGCACATTGCTCGCTGTATCTTTCTGTATAGTAATAAATTCCCATCTATTATTTATGTCCCTGATGTCCACTGATGATCATGTAAATAAATGCTTTAATTTTCTAGCTCTGGTAGGTTGAACTCTAGCCAAAAGTTTTATATACACTGCCTGGCAATATAAATTTAAAAAAATGTTGCATACTCTAATATTTTGTTGGACTGCTGTTAGCTTTGATCATGGTGCACATTGGCATTTCACATTTCAACAACCTTATGCAACATCACAGCATTTATTTCTATATAGAGTTGCATAAATTAGATTTTTGCAATAAAGTAGGTTTCAATGATTCCTCCTGCTCCATAAATCGCTCCTTCACAATTTAAATAATGAATCTTGTCATTGTCGTCCTGGTCTGTACCCATGTCATCAGGGAAGCCCAAACTGAATCTATGAGTAACGTGTTCATTCAGTAAATAAAGCTGACTTTATTGACACATAATATAGCTGAGCCCAAACCTGACCAATTAAAATAAACCCCAGATTAAAACACTGCTACAGTCAGAACTGGCTATCTTGATGTAGGTCTAAAAGTCTAACTGATCTGTGTTCTTGCAGTGTTTGCATCAGCAACTGGAGGTGATCCCAGGCTATGAGGAGCTCCTGGCAGACATTGTTAACATCTGTGTGGATTACTATGAGAATAAGATGTACCTGACACCCAGTGAGAAACACATGCTGCTCAAGGTGCCATGCATACACTTCATCTTCTGGCATTGTCCTTGTGGGCCATCAAGCTTGCTGCTGAGGAGATTTGTGCTTACATGTTTATGATTATACTCTGCTTTACAGGTGATGGGATTTGGGCTTTATCTGATGGATGGAAATGTCAGCAACATCTACAAGCTGGATGCCAAGAAGAGAATAAACCTCAGTAAAATTGACAAGTTCTTCAAGGTTGGACTGAAATGCATAGTTAGCAGAACTCACTTTTGAAACATGCCTTTTGAGAATTTGTTAATGTGATAAATTTGTTCCTATTGTGTTGAAATTCCTCCACAGTTGCAGGTCGTGCCACTGTTTGGTGACATGCAAATTGAGCTGTCTCGGTATATCGAGACAAGTGCCCACTATGAGGAGAACAAATCAAAGTGAGTTCAAAATGTCTTAAGATAAAAATTCTAATTGTCATTGCAAGCATGAATTTTTCACAAGAAAGAACAACATGCTAAGCATCCTCCTGATGTGTGTTCTTCCTAACTGGCCATTTAACTCCCCAGGTGGACTTGCACCCAGAGCAGCATTAGTCCCCAGTATAACTTGTGCGAGCAGATGGTGCAGATCCGAGATGACCACATCCGCTTCATCTCAGAGTTGGCACGTTACAGCAATAGTGAGGTGGTTACAGGCTCCGGCTTGGACAGTCAGAAGTCTGACGAGGAATACAGGGAGCTGTTTGACCTGGCTCTCCGAGGTTTGCAGCTACTCTCCAAGTGGAGTACTCATGTCATGGAAGTGGTAAGTATGTTTGAGTGTGGTGTGCATGTGTGAAGCATAGACACATATATTTATTTAAATCTCTAACCAGTTTCTCACATGGTTTATGTGAGGATTTAGCCTCATCTTATTTTTGGTCTCCTTTTCTCTCTTCTGTCTCACTTCCTGTTTTAGTACTCATGGAAACTTGTGCATCCCACTGATAAGTTCTGCAATAAGGACTGTCCTGGTACAGCTGAGGAGTATGAGCGTGCTACACGCTATAACTACACCAGTGAGGAGAAATTTGCCTTGGTGGAAGTGATTGCCATGATCAAGGGTCTGCAGGTTCTCATGGGCCGCATGGAGAGCGTTTTCAACCAGGCCATCAGGAACACGATCTATGCTGCGCTGCAGGACTTTGCCCAGGTCATTCTGAGAGAGCCGCTCAGACAGGCTGTGCGCAAGAAGAAGAATGTATTAATCAGGTAAGATTACAAACGTCATGAAAATGGCTGCCTAAGGTCAGTCTGTAAATAATATTTTACAGTACAATCAGTTATTTGAACTGGACGCCAATATAAATAGGGCTATGTAGAAATGTAAACTTAATGATGACTTTTTCACCCAGCGTTCTGCAGGCCATTAGGAAGACCATCTGTGACTGGGAGGGAGGCAGGGAGCCACCCAATGACCCTTGTCTAAGAGGAGAGAAGGACCCCAAAGGAGGATTTGATATCAAAGTGCCCCGCCGTGCTGTTGGCCCATCAAGCACACAGGTCAGTTAAACTGGAGATATTTTTCACATATCCACTGCTAACAGATGTGTAACAGCTCTCAAGAATTTTACTAGAATTCTTTAAAAATATTTTTCTGCCATTGTAGCTATACATGGTGCGAACCATGCTTGAGTCACTGATCGCAGACAAGAGCGGCTCTAAGAAGACTCTGCGCAGCAGCCTGGATGGCCCAATAGTTCAGGCCATAGAAGACTTCCATAAGCACTCCTTCTTCTACACCCATCTCCTCAACTTCAGTGGTGCAAAATCACTTTCTTACTAATATAAAACAGCATTACAAACGAGTATTTTTAAGTACAGCCTTACATAACCATTATTTATGCAAAGCATATTTAACACTGTAAAGGCTTCCTGAATAGTGATCATGAAATACCATTGTTATAATTGATTCTCAGAGGCCCTTCAGCAGTGCTGTGACCTGTCACAACTTTGGTTCCGGGAATTCTTTCTGGAGCTCACCATGGGTCGTCGTATCCAGTTCCCCATTGAAATGTCCATGCCCTGGATCCTCACTGACCATATTCTGGAGACCAAAGAACCCTCCATGATGGAGTAAGTGCTAGAAATATTTATACAGTCCCATTTTCAATATCCTATCTTATGCCTGTATTTTTATTGTCTTATTTCTGTTCATTGTGTTCATCTGTTACACATGAGTCTGAGGGAGAAAGGCTAGTATTAGCATTGGCAGAGCTCTGTCCTTTATAGTCATATATGCCATATAGAATCATAAATACAAAATATGATGCCTAGGGAAATTTGTGGTCTGCATAAAACAGACCCTGCTTAAAAAAGGTTTCAGTTGTATAAGGTACCCAAACAAAATGCACTGCAAGAAACATATTTCTCAGTTTAACTAAAAGCATCTGTAGTACTAAAAGATGTGACTCTAAAATAAAAGTGGAATTTTTAAAGCCAAATAAATGCACAATGTTTTAACCAAAATATATTACTTACATCCACATGATTGCATGAGATGAAAATCTTCAACACACCCAGTCAGTTCCACAGATACTTCAGGCACAGAGTCTCTATGCTGTGTGTAGCAGTTTTACACTAAAAATGAATGGCTTCAACTCTCTCGTCTGTCATTTATGGAAATCAATGTGTAGAAGACATTAAGGATGATTTTTTATTCATATTGTCTTGTTTTTTATTCAGATATGTGTTGTATCCTTTGGATCTTTATAATGACAGTGGATATTACGCTCTAACCAAGTTCAAGAAGCAGTTCCTCTATGACGAGATTGAGGCTGAGGTACAGTCACACATGCTATTAGACATTTCAGAATATTTTGTCATTGACTGTAATTAGTAACCGATTAAGCAATCATTTTGCTTCTCTGTCTAGGTGAACCTGTGTTTTGATCAGTTTGTATATAAATTGGCTGATCAGATATTTGCTTACTATAAAGCAATGGCTGGAAGGTGAGCAAGCATGATATCTCATGTATCTGTCCATGTATCAGTTGTTAAATATTGAATATTTAGTCAAGCTTTAAATGTCAATAATTTGACTGGGTAAATGTGTTTGTCTCAGTGTTCTCTTGGACAAGCGCTTTCGAGCAGAATGCAAGAACTATGGTGTGATTATTCCTTATCCCCCATCCAACCGCTATGAGACCCTGCTGAAACAGAGACATGTGCAGGTACAGCCTTCATTCACATACAGGTGTTAAATTTCTATGTCTTTTAAGCGTTTGTCTTCACCGGTTATTAGTGAATATGGTTAAGTATGTTCTCTCCTGTGTTTGTGCTAACAGCTCCTGGGTCGTTCAATTGACCTAAATAGACTGATCACACAGAGGATCTCAGCAGCTATGTACAAATCCCTGGACCATGCTATCAGCCGCTTCGAGAGTGAAGACCTCACATCTATAGTGGTAAACTGCAGTGTACTACATTTTGTAATGCATTTTGGTGTTTTGTGAACGTATAAATATGTAACACATACTGTTCCTGTATGGTTTTTTCCAGGAGCTTGAGTGGCTGCTGGAAATAAATCGACTGACTCATCGGCTATTGTCTAAACACATGACCCTCGACAGTTTTGACGCCATGTTCCGGGAGGCCAACCACAACGTGTCTGCCCCATATGGCCGCATCACACTGCATGTCTTCTGGGAACTTAACTTTGACTTTTTGCCAAACTACTGCTACAATGGCTCCACCAACAGGTCTGCAGATTCCTTCCAGATCAGTAATTATATATGAATATATCAGTTGTAATTCAATGTTCATTCTGTTTTACACTGTGGTGCAGATTTGTGCGCACAGCAATTCCCTTTACCCAAGAGCCTCAGCGAGATAAGCCTGCCAACGTTCAGCCTTACTACCTTTATGGCTCTAAGGTATGTTTTAGCACTGCTACATCTGTATAAACATCATGTAAAGTGCTTAGCATGATATTAGCCTTAAAGCCCCTGGCAACATGGGTTCAAATGTTTAAAAACAAATTGTGATACAGAACACCGTGTTAGACTTTATAAATACATATTTCTAAATAATATTTAATTATTAATAGACAAAAAAATATGTGCTAGAAATCATATAGGAAGGACAGAGTGGAGTTTCCATAACGCTTTTGTTTCCACCCAAGTTGTGAGTCATTGTGTGGTGGGTTAATATGTTTCTTGTGGCATAAAACTAAGAGAATGCAGCAAAATCAGATAAAAGCTACAGTGATCAACAGAGTTTCAGACACAGACTGCATTTAGTTCAGTAAAATGAAATAAAATTAGATAATTTCAGATTCGTTTTATGTGTCATATAGCCTTTCATTATCAGGTGAGCTTTTTAACATTGTGTGATGTTATCCTCCAAACACAAAAAAACATAAAATCATGTGAGCATGTAGTCAATTCTTTTATATATAAATAATTAATATAGATATTTAGATAAAATACCTTTTTAAAATACTAGGTTTAAAATATAGATAAATATGGATAAAATATAATGAGTAATTAAAAAAAATCTACTTATTTATGACTCCAAAGCCAGTGGTAATGCTGTATTTACATATATCGGTAAATACATATTAAATATTCATCAGAGTTTGTACAGCCTCCATGGATTAGACTTCTTTGTCCAGCACATCCCAAAGATGCTCAATTAGATTGAGATCTGGAGAATGTAGAGGCCAAGTCAACACTTTAAACACTTGTTGTTGTGTTTCTCAAACCATATTCTGTACATAACAACACATTGCGTAACAGAACAGATTCTCCAAAGATGCTCAGTAAAACGTATCAGTCAATTTCTTCATAAAACTGCATAAATAGTACCTGAGACTACTGATGTATGCCTTAAACAAAGGCTTGTTATACCAAATACCAAACACATTTTTTTGTGTAAAAAAGTTCATATTTCATTATTTTTGAAGATAGCTTTGTTTTATAGCATTTCTTAAAATGTGCAGAGGACGTTTGTAGAGCACTGTATACTATTCTTTTTGTATTGTATTTTTTTGCCTTTTTTATGTAAAATAAATCTCTTACCCTGCGATGTTCTATTTGAGAAGATTGTTTGTGAAATTATGTCATTCTCTTATTTACAGCCCCTGAACATTGCATACTCCCACATCTACAGTTCCTACAGGAACTTTGTGGGTCCCCCGCATTTCAAAACCATCTGCCGTCTCCTTGGTTACCAGGGCATCGCCGTAGTGATGGAGGAGCTCCTGAAAATTGTCAAAAGCTTGGTAGTGATAATTTAACACTCTCTGTCAGCAGGAGATTTTCTTCTATAGCAGTTTCTCTGAATAAAAGCATCTTGCATTAGATTCATGTCTGTTTTTGACTTTAAATAATTTTATATCGATGTATCTCCTACTGTGCTATTCAGCTCCAGGGCACCATCCTTCAGTATGTAAAGACTCTGATAGAGGTGATGCCTAAGATCTGCCGTCTGCCTCGCCATGAGTATGGATCGCCAGGTAAGAGGTCTCACTATCTCGGATTACAGCTGTCATCATTATTTTTCATCTACATCAAATTCATCATAATAAATAAACCAACAAACTCCAGTATTAAAATCTGCTTCTGTTCTGTGATTATCACAATTATTATTATTATTGTTATTATTATTATTATTATTATTATTATTATTATTAATAATAATAATAATAATATTATGTAGAAGCTAGTTTAGACCTGCACTTTCTTAAAATACATGTTGTTGTGTTATGCTCTTTTACAGTTCTCTTTATTTATTATGAGGCATCTTTTTACAGGAATCCTGGAGTTTTTTCACCACCAGCTTAAGGATATAATTGAGTATGCTGAGCTGAAGACTGATGTGTTTCAGAGCCTAAGGGAGGTTGGCAATGCAATCCTCTTCTGCCTCCTCATTGAACAAGCTCTGGTAGGAAGCTACACATTTTGTACCTTTCACTTTGTTTCCTTTTTTCGTAACCTTATAGGAAAAATTAGGGCCTGATTGTGTGAAATATTACAGGGACAGATTGTGTAAAATATTTTAGTTTTTTTTAAATCCCACAGAGTAAAAAATAGCTTTTTATACACACTGCCTGACCAAAAAAAGTTGCACAATATTGTAGTGTTGGACGGCTTTAGCTTTAATTATGATGTGCATTCCCTGTGATATAGTTTCAACAACATTTCTTCCTGTCCAGTTTTTTTGTTGTTGTTGTGTTGTGGGTTGTGTTGTGGGTTTTTTTGACAGAAGAGTTGAATCACTATGTAAAGTCTTCTCTAGCACATCCCAAAGACTTTCCATGGGGTTAAGATCAGGACTGTTTAATGGCCAATTAATGTGTAAAAATGATTCCTCATGCTCCCTGAATCACTCTTTCATAATTTAAGCCCCATGAATCTTGCCATTGTCTTCATGGAAAAAAAAAATCCATTGATGTTATAATCTACTCATTGAGTGCATTCAGATCCAAAACGGCAACTTCTTTGGCCATGCAATGTAACGTTGTGTATAACTGTGAATTTTCTCCTGTGTAATATTTTCATCATAAATTTGTCATAGGATTACTTATCACTTGTCTGTTTTTTTTCTCTAGTCTATCTATGACTCACTGCAGTATACAGTCTGGCTAATCTTTTAGCTCTGTCTATCTCTGTGCATTACTTCCACAAAAATCTGTTCTCTTTTGTGGGAGAGTTTCTCATAGCTTTGTAGGAGACTGAAATACTTGGCAGATCTTAGCCAATACTAGTCTCTGTCAGAGGATTTCATCTGCTACTCTAACTGGAAAGGGAAATTCCCAGACTACAGGACTAATTCCCTGTCCTGTACTGAGTATTTCCCTTGTTTTGATGCTGAAACTCCTAATGCATAGTAGATATTTGTCACAAATATCTTGTGTGTGTGTGTGTCTGTGTGTGTGTGTGCGTGTGTGTGTTTCATTACTGTGTGGATGCCAATGATGTGTCAGTAGAAGATAGTGCTGTCATCTGCCTCTAAATCGCAACTTTATTTTTCATTACACGCTGGCAACAACCAAAGGTGGTAAGGAATTAGGTCTAACTCATGTAACAAAATCATACAAAGACCAATAGCACACCGTCTCTGGTCGCTGTCGCTTGGTTTCTCTTTATATATTGTTCCTGTTGTCCTATTCTGCCATGGAGTCAAAGACATCTTGAGACAACTGACAAAGAAAAGGGTTGCATAATTATTTAACGATTGTAATTATAGGAAATGGCAACATGAATTTCTATTTGTAGACTCTTCGTTCAATAAATAATAAACATGCACAAACAACAATAGAGATTTAGTTGGCACTTGAAATTAATTTGTTAGGATTGGGTAAAATCTTATTAGAGTTTGAGTTCATTTTGCTACTTCTCTGGAATATATATATGATTATCTAGATTTAGAGCAATACTTTGATTTTGATACTTTTGATTACACACACACACACACACACACACATGCATATATATTGATTACCTAGATTTAGAGCAATACTGTAATAACTGTAATAAATTAATAATAATAAAAAAAACACTAGAGCTGTGGTGGCACAGTGGGTGGTTCCTGATAAGAAGGTTGTGGTTCAATCTCCAGCACTGCCAAGCTATCACTGCTAGGCCCTAGAGCAGACCCCTTAACCCTAGATAGGAATGCTCTGCATACCAAGTGCACTCCAATTGCTCTGCAGGAGTCCAGCATTGTTAGACATTACAATTAGAAACTCACTGCTGTTATTGTCTAAAGGGCTGATGTCAAAATGTATGCAGATCATTTTGAAACCAGCCCCGCATTAATGTTAAATAAAAATAAATGCTTTCTCCATGTCCTCTGAATCCATGGCAGTATGGAACACTTTCTGGCTGCTCGTGATTGTCTTGCTCTGATGCATCAACCGAACATTCATGCACTTTGCTATTCAGTCAGTTGTAATATTCTGATGCTTGCCTTTTATTTATTTTTATTTATTTATTGAAGTGTACTTTGTGACAGCCAATCACTGCATGCTGATCTTTCACTGACACTGTTCTACACAGGGCACAAAGCTGCTCATTGCTTGGTTTATTATTGTGTTTGTAGTGACATGACAAAGTCAGTGTGCCCTCATTCCACTAAAACTAACAGCGTTGTGTAATTTATTTCAGGGTTCATATTCACCGAATGCACAAATTCTGTTTTATGCTGTAAAATCTTTGTTCTAACTTTGTTCTACCAACTGTTTCTGCCTGCCTGTGAGAGTTCATGTGTTTTAATCACTGCTCAGTTGCTGAAGCCATATGATTAAATAGCCTTTTCTAATCTAATCATTTCATCATGTTAAATATATACCAAGTTGTTAATTTATTATGTACACATACATTGTATCTACACTCTACCATTATTACATGCAAGTTTTACCTAGACCTTAAAGTTGCTATATAGTCCATCTCTACTTCAACCATCTGTGGAAATAACCATTGCAGTGATCAGAAACTAACACAGGAGTTAGAGGAGAAACACAAACTGTGCATGAAAAAGCCACAGTCTCTGACTGTACACCTCCATGGCATGGTGTACTGACAAAGTTTGGGTGCAAAAAAGTGTAAGTGTAAAAATGAACAGCACCTAAAGTATCACCGCATACATACTTATTAGCCTTAATATTTAAACCATAAAACCACTGGCAGATGAAAGAAATAACATGGCTACAGCATCTGGTCTGATCCCACAGAAGATCCACAGAAGGATCTGTTGCTGTCTTGCTGCCAGATTCCACAGCACATCTTCAGAGATTTTGTGGAGTCTGGGCTTTGATGGTCTATGGCAGGTGTTGTTAATGTTGTGATTGATCAGAGTACACAGTAACAAGTTACTACCACATATTCATCACTGTCAAACCACTTAATTAATATCTGCTTACCAGATGCAACAGATATGCTGCCATTTTATATTTTACACAGTGAACTGTGTATACATAGGTATACATACATTTACATATATCAAGTAAGGAATATTGTGAAAAGTTCCCAATTTTTGTTCCCAATTTAAGTTAAAAATATTTGATATTTATTACTTGGAAATTAATTGGATTTCAAGCATTTAACTTTGGATTAGTTTGGCTTATAGCTCATGACAATCAGAAACTTAGCATCTCCAATTACTAGAATATTTCATAAGATCAAATAGAAAAGGATTTACAATACATAAAATGCCCAAAGTCTGACTAGTATGTTCTTTTATACACTGAATTCTTGGTCAAGGCCCCTTGACTACCATCAGTTGATTACTGCATTAGTTAAATTAGTCATTAATATGCTTTGGCACAGCACTCTGAAAACAGCCAGCAATGATCTTCTGTGGCTTATCCTCCTTGTGGAGGGTGTCTGTGATCGTCTACTGGACAACTGTCAAGTCAGGAGTCTTCCCCTCGATTGTGGTGTGCGATTGTGTGCTGAACTAAACACAATATTTATACTGTTTGAATAATTCAATTTTAATTCGATTTTCAATTTAATTTTATTTGCGCTTTTAACAATGGACATAGTCCCAAAGCAGCTTTACAGAAATAACGGGATGGGTTATATATACATTTGTATAGAAATTGTATCCCTGACGAGCAAGTCAGCGGCGACAGTGGCAAAGAAAAAACTCCCTGAGATGAAAAGAGGAAGAAACCTTGAGGGGAACCAGACTTATTTGGGTGACACAGATAGCAATTGTATTTTATATATTATATTAAGAATAATTTACTCAAACTCAAAATGAAATATTGTAATAATTGGAGATGCTGGATTTCTGGACTTCATACTGATCAAATGTAAAACAAGAAAAAAAGACTTGAAATGTGTCACTTTCCATGTAATGAATATAAAATATATTACAGTTTACCTTTTGTATTAAATTATGAACAAACAAATTAACACAATGTTATTAACACAATACACATCTTTTCTAATAATCAATGAATGACATCACTTTGCACACTGCTGTCTCAGTGGGTTCTGTAACTTTACAGTGGAACCTGGATTTCACATTTGTTCAGCGGTTTTGTTGCTCACTGTTTCTCTGGTGGTTTGTTTTTTATTTTAGTCACAGGAAGAAGTCTGTGACCTCCTTCATGCAGCTCCATTCCAGAACATTCTCCCCAGAGTCTACATCAAGGGTGAAGAACAAAACAGATTATGAATAATTATTCTCTCCTCCTGCTGAGATCAGTAAAGTAAACTTGAATGCTGAGCCCTATCACATTCTATTGCTTTGTCTGCAGAGGGTGAGCGGTTGGAGGTGAGGATGAAGAGGCTGGAAGCAAAGTATGCTCCTCTGCACTTGGTTCCTCTCATTGAGAGACTTGGCACTCCGCAGGTAAGATGTTATAATAGGTCTAGCATAGTGATGTCAGTTGAAAGCTGCTCGATTCAGTGCACAATGTTTATACTACAATCTTCCTGACAGCAAATTGCTATAGCACGAGAGGGAGACCTGCTGACCAAGGAGAGGCTGTGCTGTGGCTTGTCGATGTTTGAGGTCATCCTCACACGCATCCGCAGCTTTTTGCAAGACAGCGTGTGGCGTGGACCTCCACCCAGCAATGGTGTAATGCATGTGGACGAGTGCATGGAGTTCCACCGGCTCTGGAGCGCCATGCAGTTTGTCTACTGTATTCCAGTGGGCACACATGAATTTACTGCCGAGTATGTCATTTACATTTGTATAACATTGACAGAGACACAAACCTCAAAATAATTAAAAGCATTAACTGGCATTTTTTTTTCTTGAGGCTGTTGAGCATAATGTGATGTTTGTGTTTAGGCAATGTTTTGGGGATGGACTAAATTGGGCTGGCTGTGCCATCATTGTGCTGTTGGGCCAGCAGCGACGCTTTGACCTCTTTGATTTCTGTTATCACCTGCTGAAGGTCCAGAGACAAGATGGAAAGGACGAGATCATCAAGAATGTGGTAAGTGAAGAACATGGTAGGTGTCCTCTATGACATAGTATTTATGTTATGTTATACACATTTTTGGGGAAAAAGCATTAGAAAAATTATTACGTTTGATGTTGGTTGGTGGTTGGTGTGGTTCAGTGGTAACATCACTGGGCTCTCATGTGAGAGACCTGGGTTTGATTCCCGGTCTGGGCAGCCAATCTGTGCTACACCAATAAGGGTCCTTGGGCAAGACTCCTAACACTACATTGGCCTACCTGTAATACCAACAACCTTGTAAGTCGCTCTGGATAAGGGCGTCTGCCAAATGCCGTAAATGTAAATGTTTGATGTAGATAAATTCAACTGTAATCAAACTTTTATTTTAAAATCTCTTAACAGTAGACAGCTTTCTACTTGTAGTGGACAGTTGTAGACAACTCTCCATTATACGTGGATTATCAGCTTCAGTGTGTCCTAAAGGCAAATCCACCTGTGCTTCTGTTCAGTACAATAGCACGATTGTGTTTATACAGCAGTTCTATAAACAAGATATTGATATACAGTAACTGACATGTTAGACAAAATATGGTCAATTTTTTTTGTTTATTCTCACTCCAAAAACAAAAATAGTTTCCAAAGAACGCACAGCTGGATAGATCACTGTGTGCTGCCATTACTGCCTGTAGTAAGTTTAGCAATGGTTTCAGTGTAAGGAACTATTCCAAGAAGTGTAATGTATTTGTAGTAAACACACAACTGGACTGATATAAACAGTGTCCCAGTGTATGTTAAATGTCAGCACTCTTGGACCACTGCTATTCCAAATTTAGTGAGTAAAATTTTAATTGATTTGGAATGTTCAAATATTAGTTCAAGTGTTTACATTTCAGGTGTAGGACAGTGAGTTGAATGACATCCCAGATGTTTCCAATAACGTTAAGATTGGTGGAAATAGCAAACGCCTAAACTCAGATGAAAGTTCCTCTAACTATAATTCAGTGTCATTAGATAATTAGATCATTAGAATCATGTGAGAATCATGAAAGACAGCTAATGTGCAAATACTCTAATAATAGCAGGAAGTTTTGTCTTTGCATTAAAATACAAGCTTATAGACCAAATTCAAGGACACTTTTTTTTACGTATTTCAGCAATAGTTTTCAGTATAGCCAAAAAATGGTCAGATAAATGGTGAACATTTTCAGCAGTGTTTAGTGCCTAATGTGTCACTTTGATTTTCAGCCCTTGAAGAAAATGGCAGACCGCATCCGAAAGTACCAGATCCTCAACAATGAGATCTTTGCCATTCTCAACAAGTATATGAAGGCTGTTGAGACGGACAGTTCTACAGTCGAGCATGTTCGCTGTTTCCAGCCTCCTATACACCAGTCCTTGGCAACCACATGTTAAATAATCCCTTCAGCCTACCACTGACACGCTTTCCTCTGGTGTGAGCTGCTTTTCAAATGTAAGCGCTTAAAAAGGAAAAGGTCATTTACAAGCGTTTCCTCAGCCACTGTTTTAATAGTGGCAGACATACCTCCAAACCTGTCCAAAAGTTAGACCCTCAACTGAACTGAAGGCCTTATCCACTGTTCTCTGAGCCTTGATTTTGAACACCCTAATAAGATTCCTTAGGTATCACACCAGATCCTGCCTATAATACCCAAGGCACATTATGGTAAAATAAGTAACAAATTTAAATATAACTATTAAATTAACCAGAGCACATATATAAATTTATATTGTAATTTTTTATTCCTGGTATCATTACACTTAATTTAAAAACTTTTCAAATGTCCACCACTTTCAAGTAAATTCACATTTTAATTTGTAATGTATATCTCTAAAGGAATAGGAGCAAAAAGAATCTGGTTCAAGGACACTAAAGTGTTAATCTAGTTTGCATATTTATTTATCATTTTTATATTTTGACACATTTTAAAGAGATTGCCACACTTAATATACTTCATTACCCAGTTGTCTCTGCTTTCTGCATTATTTTTAAAGCTCTTATATCTTCTATTGCCCATCTTAAATGTCAGACAAAGTTAAGTATTTGGTGTGGTACTTGTTAATTTTTTTATAATGTAATATGTCCTGAGTATTTGCCTAATCTACAGAAAACAAACCCACATATGGTTGCAGTTAGTAACGTCTCAGTTTAAGGACTGTGTGTCTGGGCAAATAATGTTTCCATTTAAAGTATGTATTTAACCAGTGGAGATGTTTAACATTGTGAACTCACAAAATCTAAATTTTAAAATGTGTTGCAAAATAGAATGAAGGATTTCTTTTAAAATACCTCTTGATTTCATTTTGAGGAAATATCCAGTATTTCTCAATTATTGTGTTCTCCACCATATGCTGTGGCACACATGATTAGGGGGAAATGACATTGAAACTTCCATTTTCTGTACATAAGGGCAGTTGTAAGACCTGAAGCTACTGTTGTGAATAGATCCTCATGAACTCTCATGAATCTCTTTCCTGAGTTCGGGATCTTTTACATACCTTTCTCTTTTGAAGTAATTAAATAAGGGTTTGTTTTTCAAGTCTCTATTCACATACACAGTTTTCCTTGCACCTTGGAGGGTTTAAATTGTTTAATGATAAGAATGGAACAAAAATTCTAAGGCTTTGCTTTTAAATGCTGGCATGAAGGGTGTAACTTATTGTCATTCTGGATCTTATTGTGACATGATTTTTTTTGTTCATATTGTTGTACAAGTGATCAAGTGTTTTAAAATAGAAAAAGAAAAAGTGTAATGAAATGTACAACAGATGGTTGTGCAAGTGGATTGAAAATTGCATTGTATTTCCATGAAATAAAAAAGAAATCTCTACTTGAAAGTTGATACAAGATTTACTAATAATGTCAGCATTTGTTCAATGGGAATATTCTAATTAATGAATTTAATAGTCATGAATATGAAAAATAATAAATAAACTTCACACTTCTGTTCTGACGTACTTGATGTAAAAGCAACAAGAACATCAGGATGTATCACTAAAAGAGCTTAGTTGTAGTTAATACCTATTTTCTCCAGGTACAGTAATGTCAGATTGGCAGATCGTATTGTAAAAGTAAGTAAAAAAATTAATTAGTGTTGTTGTTAAGGCAGTGCAGTGAAAATTCAGGCAGGGAAACATCCTGGACAGGTCACCAGTCCAACACAGGGTAGACACAGTCAAATGCATTCGCACTCATACCTAGGGGCATTGTAGTATCTCCAACACACTTGACTGCATGTTGTTGGATTGTAGAACGAACCCACACAGACACAAGGACAACATAAATACTATACTTAATAAGGACCCTGGCCACCAAGCCAGGAAATCCAGTCCAGGCTCCTCTTGGCATGACAGGGCTATCCACTGTACTGCATATTTCATTTTACTCATTTATTCTTCTATTGTTCTACTGTTGATTATAGTAAGAAAAGATTACAATTTGTTTTATGCTGTTATATATTTGTGAAATTCATGTATTTGTGTCACATTCAAACTAAATTTCAATCATGGTGAACTTAATTACCTGCTTCAGAAACCTGGGTGATAGTCAGGGATTGGGTCACAAGGTGTCTCCAGACACTTTAGATACTGAAGAGCACCCAGACCCTGGCTGGGCACACACCAATCCTGGAATAATTTTGTACAGATTTAGCCATCCTACACTGCTAGAGAGAGCTACACTTGACAGTTAGATGACTGCCTCAGCAAATAGCTTTACATTTACATGTGCATTCTACTGCACTGATTCTAGGTGTGGGCAAAAGACTTTTTTGTGTATGCACTGAATGAGCAGGTAAATTAGTGTGGCTATTCAGCTGTGAGCCACTTGAGGGGTTGTTTCATATGAGTTGACCACTCTGGTTCCAGGAGAATTAATTGGCTGGTATTTTCCAGCTATACAGTGAATAATTTCATAATCTATAGTTCATAACTTATTTCAAAAAGGCAAACTAATATATTTTATATCCATTATACAAGGAGTGACATATTTTGTATCACTATGGATAATAACTAATGAAAATCAGAAATCCAATAACTCAAATTATAGGAATAATATATTGTGTTTTAGTATATTACTATTTCAAATATAAATACTGGGTCTAGTTTAGCACATGCAACCACAGTCATGGGGAAGACTGCTGACTTGACAGTTGTCCAGAAGGTGAACGACTCCCTTCACAAAGAGTATAAGCCATAAAAGATAATTGTTGAAAGGGTTGGCTGTTCGCAGAGTGTTGTATACTAGCATACATGTGATGGGTAAAAACAGTCATTGCAGGAAAACTAAGACTAGACAGTTATGACTGACTGAATCAGTGAAGTGTTCATCATCATGAACAGTTGACATTTAACTATAACAAATTTTGTGGCTGTTCATATGCACTCTTTACATACCAAGGGTTTATTTATAATCACACAATCTGTGTCGCCCAAATGAGGATGGGTTATTTTCATCTTAAGGATTTTTTCCTCTCCACTGTCACCTTTGGTCTGCTCATCAGAAATAAAAATGTATATAAATGTAAAATCTGGATTTCTTTCAAAAATTTGTAAACAAATCAAATCAAAATGAATTACATTGAATTACCACTCACAGGTGGCAGCGCATTGGTAACCCACAGGTGTGTAATGATCATGACTGGATGCATCTGACTAGAACTGTCCATGGGAATAGGACCCTCTGCTAACACTACAACACTTGACACAGTGCCAGAAAGGAAGGTGCTCGGGACCAGAGATAAATCTAAAACAAGTGGAGAACTGAGCAGGGCTCAGGTGATGAGTTGAACAGAACTACTGGCCCACCCATAAAATTGTGCAATTGGGTGCCAAGATATAAGATTTAGGGCTGATGTAGGTGTACATCCTATCTTCTGTCAATTATGTATCATAGCTAATCAATAGTAATACTCATATAGCCACATTTAGTGAACAGTTGATATTCAAGCAACTGTACCACTATCACATTGGAGAAAACTCCATTTCACTTTAATAAATAGAGACGATACTTCTGTATTATGTTTACCCTTGGATATACTGCTCGCTGATGGCTTGACCCTTGCCTGCTTATGACATTGTGTTTTGGGCCGTGTTTTTGGATTGTTTGATTTTGCGACCATAAAGCTCCCACTTCAGCCATTTCTGTGTGCTTTTAGGACACAGTTAAGATCAAAGTAAGCCAGCTTCTAAAGATTTGAGGTAATTTGTTACTTAGCATCTAAACTTTAAACAGCATTTAGTAAAATGAACATGTAGTCTATATGGCTTAAGCAAAATATCAGACAATATCAGTCTGCCCAGTTAGAAACATACATGATTGTGACTCAATTTAACCTGCTTTGATGCAAATTAAAGCGACAACAAGACAAGCTCCATACAGGAACAGTTTTCCAGATGGTGACCAAAGACTGTTACTCTCTCCTTGTACCTTCTGACTGATTCTTTTCTAGTTTTGCAAGTGTCCTTGTCACTACTGGAAGCATGAGCCTGTACCTGCAGCCTATTCAGGTTGTACCGATAGTCCATCAACAGTAGGGCACATCCGTACATACTGTTGCATAAAGGTTTGCTATGTCTCCCAGCACAGACTCAAGAGCATGAAGGAGGTACCAGGACATAGACTATTACATGAGGAGAGTATCTTCATCATCCAGGAACTGATTACACACTCTGCCCACATGAGGCTGGGCATTGTCCTGCACCAAGAGAAACCTACTGCACCAGCATAAAGTCTGACAATAGATCTGAAGATTTCAGCAGTCAGGGTCCCATTGGCTATCATGTGGAGGTTTGTGCAACCCTCCACGGATATGCCTCCCTGGACTATCAATAACCCACTGCCAAGCATGGGACATGGCTAATATCTGTGGAGGTTGCATGTTCTCTCAATTTCATGTAAGTTTCCTCAGGCGTACTAGAGATACTAAATTGCCCCTGTGTCTGCCCTGCAATGGCTGGGTAACATGCCTTCTGCCTAATACATACAGTGGTGTCTCTAGCACTACCTACACACAGACTACACCAAACAATCTTACCAGAGATATTCAGTGCTTGAAAAACGACAATTTCATTTGTTCAAACTTGTCGATAACTTTATTGGAAATACTAATTTCCATACTAATTTCGTCTACTAATCCATGAATGAATTCAGTTTTAATGTATTTTTTATCAAATTTGCAACATGATTTATTATTATTGAGTCCTAACAGAACTGAGATAGCTAGCTGTGTAGCACTGGCTAAACATGATGTTTTAAAAATGTCTTGACATAGGTGTATGTAAATTACTTATTTTTATTGGGTAATCTTAGTATGCTGCTAAATTGATTGTGCCACATGGTTCATTATTGAAAACACATTGCACAGCTGTTTTGAACTGCTCACTTGTTTAGATTACTACTGACGGGCCGGCCTCATGGTCAATAAACGAAGACTGCTGCGGAAGTACTGGCCTTTACATAGCAGGTACAGTAAAATGTTTAGAATATATCCGATACTGAGACAGTTATTATAAATAATGAATGTTATAAAGCAATACTAGTTATGTAAAAAAATAAATATTTATTTCTTGTTACACAGAATTATTGATCATGTCGTGCACTGGTCTACAGCGGCCTCTGTTGGGGCCTGGCCCCACTGGTCCCTAATATAGAGATGCTCTTGTCAAATTTCCCAACTAGGTCCACTTTTTGATAGCTTGTTATGGGTTTTTCCCATTTACTATTTGGGTGTTAAAATATGTTGTTATATAAAATGTCTGTGCAGGTTTATATTATTTTTGTTGCTGTTATTGTTGTGTATGTTCTGTTACTAACTAGCTTTTAACCTTCTATTCACGTAGTAATGTACAGGGGATGTTAGTGTTTACATCTTGCAGCAGCAAGATAAAGTCAGGAGAAAGGAAATAACACTCGACAAATCAGACAGTTTCTTAATGTAGTGTGCTGTTAACATTTAAACATAGGAGAGCATTTTCATGTATAGGTATCAGTAAGATTTATTCGGAAATAAATGAAATGGGTATAATGCTGCATTTTATATATTTAATTGATTAATTTCTAAAGAGTGGCTAAAAGAAACACCAACACTACAAACCACATTGTGCTGCTACATGGTCTGTATAATAACAACAAAAATCTATAGCTATTAAATTAACAGAATGAACTGAAAGAGTATTTCATATACAGTAGATAGATTTGACAATTAATGTAGCCTAGGTGTTACAGCTATCCCTTATATGTGGCATATGGAATCCTCGGCTTTCTAATATTAAAGATCAATTAATATTTTGCAGCAAAGTTTCATCACATATTTTAGGAATGTCTGGAATGAATAACATAAATCTTTAAGACTATGTATTATTACATCAGGAAAAAAGCTTGACTTTTTAACACTGAAGAATGCTCTGTTTTGGCAGTGTTAGTTGAAGGCTGATGAGTTTTGGGGGAAGGGGTGCAGAGGAGGCGGTGAGTTTAAATAGCCTGCAGAGTAAATGTTTGCTTTGCTCTAATAAAAATGACACCCAACACCCCAGTCTAGCAGCCAGCTGCCTGTCAGAATAAACACAAGTCTGAAAAGAAGATGAATTATTAAATGCTCATAACAAAAACTGGAATTAAGAATGTGGGTATTTCAACTTTTTTCCAGTCTCAGTTTTCTCAATAAAAAAAAATGGAGAGCCATTAATTAATTTAATCATCAATGTTAATTTTAATTAATAAGCTTTTATATAAAGTCTCTCTCTCTTTCTTTCTCTCTCTCTCTCTCTCTCTCTCTCTCTCTCAAAAGTAGTTGGGAAAGTAATTGTTTAGAGAATATTTTTAATGCTCTTGATGTTCCCTCCTTTTTATTTCAATGGTGTAAAATTATAACTAATTTCACCTGTTAGAACAAGATAAATTGTAGGGTGTATTCCGAGCTGTTCAACTGTGTGTTGTTGTTTTCTTTCTGCCAGTCCACAAGCCAAATAAGTCAATATACAGTGATCAGCTATCACAATTTAGACCTTGTCAGTGTCACTTAAATCCGGACACTTGCCTATTTTTCCAGCATTCCACACATCATCTGTGAGAACTAACTGTACACTTGCTGTCTAATCAGATAATCATCTGTGTGTCATTGTAACAAAATGATGTTAATGAATAATGAATGTTAATGTGTAATTTATATCATCTGTCATATCTGTCAATTTTTTTGTTATGACTGATCACTTTGTGTGTGTGTGTGTGTGTGTGTGTCTGTGTGTGTGTGTCTGTGTGTGTAATATTCAACATTATTTTAACATTTGCAGGTGTTTCCTTGGTGTAATTATTATAAACCTCATCTAGTCCTGGTCCTTTATTACACTATTACACATATGTATTAGTCCTGTTTAGTGCCTGTGTACTGTTAGTTATTATTAGTTAGTTGTTTACTTGCATTTGTTGTAGGTTTTGTTTAATAGCACTATAATCCGTGAGCAGAGTTTTATTGTGAATGTAAAGAATAACTGGGAATGTGTGGAGGGCAGGACGGTGAGCTGGGAGGGAGAGTGGAGCAGGAAACAAGTGTCACAGCTCACAGCAGCTCTGAGAAAGCTGATCACACTGCTCATGCTCCATACCCAGGACAAGTTGGCTTTCTGAAACCTTCAGGACTTTTGTTAATGAAAAACGAAAACAAATAAAAACAACTACACAACAACATCAGAAACCCATACAGACTGATACTACTACTGAGTTCCTGGAGAGTAGAAGATATGATTGGCGGAGTGAAACAGGAGAGATGTGATGAATGGCCGTCTTTTTATATGAACCAGGTAAGAGTCTTCTCATTTAAAGTCAAGTGACTTTAGTTCTGTTTGCTAAGACTGTGTTAACTAAAAACTACAAACTCGACATGAAGGATTTTAAAATTCTTATATTGTTGATAAATAGTTCATTAATATATTACAGTATTTAATTTAATAAAATAAAAATAACACCAATATATGTATGTATGCGTGTGTGTGTGTGTGTGTGTGTGTGTGTGTGTGTGTGTGTGTGTGTGTGTAATATATTTAATAATATATTTTAATGTACTCGCTTTTCGTTTTTGCGTTTCGTTGCATTTAAGGCTACTTTCGGGTAGTTTTAAAGCAAAAT